>JAHHUM010000451.1:0-151190 GCA_036173005.1 Crenichthys baileyi | reverse complement strand
AAGTGCTTTGCGTCGTTGACAGAACCCCCTTGGGGGTCCCAGGGGCCCAAAAGGGGACACATTTTTAAAAAGTTTTTGCAGGAAATTAGTAAGCTTCTGGTTTCCATTTAAAGACAATTGTGCTTCCCCCACAATCGGGTGGACAGTAGAAGAGAAAAATGGAAAAAAAAGATAAATTGGCCCCTAAATGCTGGAAGAAACGGGGTTGCCCCTGGCCAAAAGCTCTTCCTTGGTTTTTATGTATATGGGGATGAAAATAGATCCAGACTAATTTCAGTCCTTTTGAAATCCTTTTTGGGAACCTGAAAATACAGGGGGAAGACCGAGTACTAACAAGCACACTAAAAAATGCTCTTTTTGAAAATTCCATATTGTAATTAAATATGAAAGGGTTTCTGCACTTTCCCCTCTCCTCCCTCAATTTCAGTACCCACCCCTGGACAGGATATTTCTTTTTTTGGCAATTTTCCCGGAATGAAAGAAGGAATCCTAGAACCCGTTTAATTGGGTTTTAAAAGACACGCCCCCGGTCAAAATAAACCCCAAAGGGTTTTTTTACTTTATTATGGGAGGTCAATTTAACGATTTTAAATTAATTTGTTGACTAGCATTTTCCTTTTTTAAAGACCCCAGTCCAAAGACGAAAACCCCTTCTTGTCGAATTTAAAAGGGCAGAAAATTTAAAGTCACCCAAATTTTTTATGTTTCAAGAAATGCTTGTATCAAAACGGTTGGGCCATCGGGGATTCATGGATAAGTAAAAACTGAGTACATCAGCGTAACAGGAAAATTATTTTATGCTGCCTGTATGTTTACCCTTTTGGGAAACATATATAAAATAGTAAAGAACTGGCCCAAGTACTGAACCCTTTTTCCCCCCACAAATTTCCCTGGAGTTAAAGATGATTTTCATTTACATGAAAAAACTGGAATTGTCAGAAAATAAGATTTAAAACCCGCCCACGCTTTCCCCTGATCCCTACAAAATTTCTAGCTTTTTTTAAAGGAAAAATTTTGGTCGAATGTATCAAATGCAGCACGAAATTAACAGAACCAGTACAGACACAAGCCCCATTATCGGGCCCTAAGAAAATCATTAGTGACTTTCAGCGACTGTTTCAGTGCTATGGAGTTCCTTGGGTTTTAACCTTGGGAAAAATCTTCAAAAAAGGGCATTTCTGTGTAAATGCTCAAATTGATGAAACTATTTTCTCAAGAATTTTAGATAAAATGGAAATTGGATTAGGTCGTAATTTTTAGTCAGACTCTTCAGCTTAATAAAACAACAAAAATATATAGATTTTTTAAAAGTTAATTATGACTCACAACCAGCCTTCAACCTAAACTTTCGGGGTCGATTTTAAAATTCATTACCCTTTAATTTTTTTCTTTTTAACAACCCGAGCACAAAGGTTTTGTTTGACTATATCATTTTGTATTTTGGTCTTCTTCACGATATAACCTTAGTTGTAGAAAGCAGGGTTCCTGCCCCAAAATTTTCCAGGTTAGGTCCATAAAAGAGTTATCTTCAAAACTGAGTAATCGTGATTATTCTAAAAGCATAAATCAACTATACCCAGAAAAATAATTCTTAAAAACCAAAACAGCAGGGGAAATAGGGCCCCATAAGAAGAATCTCTATAGGGAATAATCTTTATCTATATTTATGAGTTTCTAATTTTTACACACACAGAAAGGGGAAAATAAATTAGCCCTAAAATGCCCCACATTTATTGAATTTTTATTAATGTTTTTTTTTTTTTTGTAGTGTATGAATTGTAATGTTAACCAACCATTTCCCCCTTATGTGTTTTTTAAATGAATTTTTAATTTGTCAAACTGTTTTTTGCAAAAAAAACATGAGTCAAATAAAAGTCATCAGGACCATTATAGCAAATGTAATGTCCCTCTGTGGGGATACATTTAATTGATCTATTTCTTCATTTATTCTAAGAGTTTAAAAGTAAACTTCCCCGGGCGTTTGGTGGGGGCCATAAAAGACAAGCAGTTAAAGGTATGCCATTGTTTGGGCCCCTCCCTCTTTAGATAAAATTGACCCCAAGTGAATTTTTAACTTTTTCATCGGGTTTTTAGGAAGCAAAAAAAACCTGGGTTTTGTTTGTTGCCTGGATGGTAAATCTAAACCCATCTTTTCGGGGGAAAAGGGGAGAAAGGGGAAGAGGTTTTTACCCTGCGGCACCCATTCGTTTTCCCCGAAAGGGTTTTGTGGTTTTTTGGTTGGCGGGGAATTTAGCACCACCTAGTGTCTATCTGTGCAAATCCCTGGCCATGTTAATGCTCTTTTGGCATGTGGACCACATTAGATCAGGTCGAGTTCAAAAACTACAGTACTTAGACACTTAAAACGTGGGCTACATTGTCATGTTTTCATGTCTCTCTGTTTCTGTTCCCAGCTGCATCAGAATCTCCTCTCTCTCACTGCAAAAAAGGCATTCAGCTATGATTTTTTTCAGAACTTTTTTTGGTTCTTTTACATGATTGTTTTTGATGCTCCTCTTTATTTAGTCTCTCTTATTCTCTTACTTCCTCTCCATCTGGCTACGCTCAATGTGTTCCACTGCCTCAGCCCTGGTTAGCTTTTTGACCTTTTCCGAAGCAGATGCCTGAATTACTTTACAAATGAAATGTTAAAACGCTTCTTTTAAACAGCCTAACATTCACTCTGCATTTTATTAAACATCAAAAGATACTAAAAGAAACATTTAATTTTACTTTTCCACTACCACGTTTCATTAGTAGCTTAGCAGGAAGAAAGGCAGACAGAGAATGGGAAGACCTGTAGTACATGACTCATGAATTCAGAACAGCTTGATGAAGCTGTTCTGAATTCTGTTCCCGAGCCATGTACTACAGGTCTCGGGAATTGAATTCAGAACAGCTTCATCAAGGACTAGAACCTTCCTGCTATGGTGCACCTGCTTTACTACTGAGCCACTCATATTCTTCATGACTTTGCTTTGTATTATTGCCCGTGCATAATTCTCAGTTTGTTGTTGTTTTCTATTGATTTAGTTGTTTTGATAAGGTTTACTATAACATTATAAACAATCTTGTAAATTCCAAAGTTAAAGAATTTCAGCAGACATGAGCTTTAAAAAATGACTCAAACATGGGGCCAAAAGAACTGTAAAGTGGAAGACCTCGCTAATGATTTGGAGGACTACACAAAGTATGACTAACGAATGTCTCATCTGCTCTGTGAGCAAGACGTCCATTTGCAATTTTTATTATTTATTGACATTAACATAAATAATTTGTTCGTAAAACATTTCTTGTTTTCTCTGCAGTTGTTTGTGCGACCAACTGGTCACATAGACAGACTAAATGTACTCACTGCATCAAAGGTCAGATTACTCTTTCAAAACTCAGTGGTAGGCCTTGTCACTAGTTTGCTTGGTGGATAAAACAGTGCAACAGTAACAAACTCCTCGTCCCCCAAAATCTGTTAAAAAAACTAATCGGATGTTTATGAAGTTATCTTATTCTTCTATTTTTGAATTAATTTGTGAAATTGGCTTCAAACTGCTTCATTGAGGCTGGTTGCTAAGACTTTAATAAATCCAGTAGCCATTTAACAGGCATCAATTAAAAATGATTATAATAATTAGAGCCAGCCTAAGCATCCGGGGATCGGGCCGCTGAGGTCTCCACCTTCGTCCGCCGCCCAATCCTCTTTACACCGGTCCCTCACGGTTCCCCCTGCAGGTGGTGGGCCCACTGGGGGATGGCCTCGCGTCTCTCGTTCGGGTTTGGCCTGGCCAGGGCCCGCGAGGAGCAACCCGGCCCCAGGCCTCCCCCGGGGAGTCCCGACCCCAGGGCCCGGTCCAGGGGGACCCCGCCCCGCCGTACCGGGCGACTTTTAGTGGCTCGATCCACTGGCCTCATGAAGGATTCTTGAACCGCTCTTTGTCGACCCGTCCCTAGAGCAGTTTGCCATGGGAGACCCTACCAGGGGCATTTAAGCCCCAGAAACATAGCCTCTGGGATCTTCGGCACTAAAAAACCCTCCCCCATTTTAAGGGGGGTTTCAAGGGGGGGTTCATAAAAAAGGGCGACCGAGGGTGTGTTCCAACCCCCGGGGTCACTTTCCCTCACCCTCCCGGGAAAGGCCTATCCCGGGTTTTGGATTAGGAGGAGCAGTGTGGTTTCGCCCGGGCCTAGAACACGGGACCAGCTCTATACCCTTGCGGGTACGAGGGTCCATGGGATTTTTCCCCAAACCCGGGCCCAAGTTTTTTGTGGACCTAGAGAAAGCATTCGACTGTGCCCCTCGCACCCCTGTGGGGGGTGCTCCAGCAGTATGGAATGGGGCCCTTTATTAAGGGGCCACCGGTCCTGTACAAGCAGAGCAGGAATTTGGTCCGCTTTTCCCGGGCACAAAGTCGGACCTGTTCCCGGGCATGTTGGGGACTCCGCGGGTCCCCTTTTTTGTACCGGCCCGTTCAAAACTTTTAGGACAGGATTTCTAACGCGTAAAGGGGGCTGGGGGGGGTTGGGTTTTGGGGGACCAGGGATTTCGCTCTTCTTTTTGCGTGATGGTGCTGCTGGCCCCCTTACCCAAAGACCTACAGCATGCGTGGGGGTTCGCAGCTGAGTGTGAAGGGGCTGGGTGAAGATCAGCTCCTCCAAGTCGGGGCCCAGGGTACTCGAGGGGAAAGGGTGGTTGCCCTCTTCGGGTTTGGGGGGATTCCTCCTAAAGTGGAGGGTTAAAGTATTCAGGGTCTTGTTCACGAGTGGGGGAAAGAATGGAGTGGGAGATCAAAGAGGATCGGTGCGGCTGCCGCAGAAAAGGGGGGCACTCTGCCGGTCCATTGTGGTAAGAGAGAGCTGAGCCGAAAAGTGAAACTTAGATTACCGTTCGGTTAGTTCCTACCCTACCTATGGCCATGAACTTTGGGTCATGACCAAAAAAATTTTTTTCCCCCAATTTCAAAGCGGCTGAAATGAGCTTCCGCGTAGGGTGGCCCGGCATTCCCTTAGAGATAGGGGGGGAGCTCGGCCATCCGGGAGGGGGTGGAGTAAGGCTGTCCCTCCACATCGAGAGGAGCCAGTTGAGGTGGCTTGGGGAACTATACCGGATGCCTATGAACCCCTTCCTTGGGAGGTGTTCCAGGCACGTCCCCCCGGGAGGAGGCCCAGGGGATGGCCCAGGACACGCTGGAGGGACTATGTCTCTCGGGTGGCCTGGGAACGCCTTGGGCTCCCCCCAGAGGAGCTGGAGGAGGTGTCTGGGGAGAGGGACGTCTGAGTGTCTCGTCTGAGTCCCCCGCGACCCGGTCCTGGATAAGCGGAAGACGACGAGTACGAGTATAATAATTAGACAGTGCCACAACCTGGACCCTATAAAAAGTTTTCAAGTTCTTTAAAAACATTAGAATTTGAAGACACAAGGCAATTGGATTGCCTGATTAATTTTTAATTACTTTTAACCATATTAAACCTTTTTACAAAGTTACTAATTTCCATGAATGGATTTTATTTGAAAGAGAACATCAGAAAAAATTTGTTACCGCATCAGAAGAAAACTTAGATACTTAAAAGTAATCGATAAAAACTGTCAGTCAGTCATTTTCTACCCCTTATTCCATAGTGGGGGCCCGGGGGAAATGGTCCACACCAGCAGTCAATGGGAAAAAGGCGGGGTTACCCTGGAAGGTCGCCAGTCCATCGCAGGCAACCCAAAACAACCTGGCACACACACTATTCATACACCAAGGGCAATTTTAGAGTGACCAAATTTAACTAAAAGATTCTTGGGCTGTGGGAGGAAGCTGGAGTACCCATTGAGAACCCACGCATGCACGGGGAGAACATGCAAACTCCATGCAGAAAGACCCCTGGCCAGGAATTGAACCCAGGACCTTCTTGCTGCAAGGCAACAGTGCTACCAACTGCGCCACCATGCAGCCCTGATCAAAACTGACTGTTTCTAAATATTAAACTATAGTGTTAATAAAAGCACCTTGATAATCTGATAATTCAAACCCACAATTAATATATAAGTCATGGATGTCTAAAAACAATCACGTTCTTTAAATTCTGTTGTATGTGTTTGACACATTTAGAGCCAGTAAGGAATTAATGGGTTTTGAGGATTTTGACCTACATTTTAAAAATTGTGCTGCTCAAGGTGGCAGCAGGTTGGAGTAACTCTGTTACTTTTCATTCTGAATTAATCATTTTTAAGAACTTAAATTCCTGTTGTGGTGGATAAAAATACATTTTTTGGATTTATATCCTCTGGTATCGGATGTTGTGCAGGTTGAAGGATTTTACCTTTAGACATTTGTTATGATGCATCACCATAGCAAAAATTTTTTTTTTTACAACTGGGAGCAGCTGATTAATTTCGAAAAACTCAAATAATACTTCAACTACAACCCCAAATCCCTGAGTTGAAAAGAAGGCGCTAAAGATGCAAAGCAGGAGCAAAAAGAAGACCGAGAAGGAGGAAGTTTAAACCACCTCTTCCATCAATTATGATGGGCAATGTGAGATCATTGGGAAACAATGAGATATCGCTGCAGAATCATCCCCGACTCCAGCGTCTCTCTGCCAGGCTTTCTGACCATACGAGCAGACCGAGATTTAAAGAGGAATGGCAAACGCAAAGGTGGACTAGCAGTACTTGTGAACAATGATAGTGTAATCCAGGACATGTTACTGTGAAGTGCTGTCTCTGCAGCCCAGATATTTAATTGTTCGCATTCTTTGTCCCTATTATTTTCCCAGAGAGCTCACCAGTGTTATTTAATTTAATTCAATTAAAAAATACTTTCTTAAGCCTAGTTTCCTTAAGGCCTGTGCAGAACAGCTCTGTGGGATACTTCACCTCTTCAACCTTAGCCTGGTCCAGAAGACGATTCTAGTGTTGTGGAAGACCTCCTGTCTTGTTCCAGTACCAAAGAAAACTCACATATCAGTCCTCAATGACTTTAGACCTGTTACCCTGACATCCCGCATCATGAAGGTCCTAGAGAGACCCCAGTTGGCCCACCTGAGTAAGCAAACAATAAACTATCAGGACCCCCTTCAGTGTGCTTATCGCTGTGGAGTTGGAGTTGAAGATGCTATCATACACCTGCTTCAACAAACCCACTGTAATCTGGAAAAAGGATCATGTTCTTTGATTTTGCCAAGCATTTACCCCAAAATTTAACCTGATTGCTTTTCAGAAAACCCCGAAGACTAAAATGGAAAGGCCTCAACCATCTCCTGGATCAAAGGGGCTACCTGACAAAAAACTTTGTGAGACTGAAGGGTCGTGTGTTAAAAAGGTCGTCAGCAACACATGAGACCACAGGGGGGCTTACTCTCACCTTTCCCTTTTACTCTGTACACCCAGATTTTCCAGTACAAGCGACCCTGTCATCTGCAGAAATGCTCGGGGATTTACAGTCGGGTGTGGACAGAGAGAACAAAAAGAGTAGAAAGGGGTGGGGAAAATGGTTGGAAACAATTAATCATCTTGGGAAAGGAATAAAACAAAGGAGATGACTTTAGATTTTAAGAAAAAGGAATAGGTCAAAAAACTATTTCCATCATGGGGGAAGAAGTGGAGTGGTGGAGGAGTTAAAACCCCGGGGTTCACCTGGACAACAGGTGAAGTGGAGATGCAACAGTGAAGCCGTCTACAAAAAGGGAAAGGGAGACTGTACTTTTGAGGAGGTAGGATGTCAGTGTTTTCAGAAGGTGCTGATTCTTCATAAGTCTGATGTGGAGAGTATCATTTCCTTTTTCAATCATCTGCTGGGGTGCAGCATCGAGCAGGGATTTTAAAAAAAACTCAAAAGTAATTTAAAAAAGGCTGGCTTGTTTTTGGGGGACTCCTCTGGAACCTCTGGAGATCACTGTGCAACAAAGAAGGATTCTTAATAAGATGAAGAAAATTCTGGAGAACCCAGAGCTTGCTCTTCATGAGACTGTTGTTCAAACAACAGTATGTAAGTAAAATAGTCTCATTAGAATCACTTTTTTAGACATTGCATTTATAACGCTGAATTTTTATTCTGTGCAATTAGGTATGTGACTTTTTTTTGTACTTAAAAATTTCACCTGCAAGAATTCGCCTGAAAAAATTCAAATGCAGAAATTCTCCTGCAAAAATTCAACTGTAAAAATTCACCTGAAATCATTCAACTGCAGAAATTCACCTGAAAAATTCACCTACAAATTTCCTTACGATGATATTTGATGTGAATTTGTGCTATATAAGTAAACTGAATTCAACCTGAAAATATCCCCTACTGAGTAACTCTAGAAGTTTGTTCTAGAAAACATATCTTGTTTTTAGCATTTATATTTATTTTTATTTCATTTAGGCATACAAATCTAGCTATAGCCTATACAGTGCTGCTGTAAAGTTAAATTAGTGTTACAGCTTTATTTGATAGTGATTATTTTAAAGGACAGAGACCTAAAAATCCTTCACCTGTCATACTAGGTTAATATCCTTCCAAAATTGTTCTGTAAAATGAATGCACATCTCATGAGGCATGTATAAGTTCTGAAAATTTGCCATTTTTACTCTGCAATTGCATTACATGTATTTTGTCAAATAGCTAATTTAAAACTGGAATGTCAAAGTTTAGGATTTTGGACTTGCACATTTTGACTTTGGTCTGTACTTGGGACTAATATATCTTGACTTGGTTCATGGCATTAAGCTTAAGGGGTAAAACTTGTCTTTTTCCTTGCAAAACAACACTTTTACAAATATTTGTCCCAACTCTTACATGCCATCATTTACGAATAAAACTAAAAGCTGTCTTTTTCCAAAACAGTGCTCTATTTTGGGTCTATATTCAGCTATGTACAAAAATCAGTGGTTATAAATCGCCTTCATTTCCCATATTGCATCGCTTTTAGCACGTCAGCCATATTGCTTTCGCCTAAACGCGCCTGGCAACCTCGGGCCGTGCTTACAACTGAACGTGTAAGTAAAAGAACAATAATATTTAATGCAGCTTGTAGCAGTTTTACTTTTGTATCTTAATTCCTGGATGAACCACGTTTCGGGAACGAGCTAGCATTCGGCTAAAACTAGAAGATGATATTTAGAACCCGCAGTGCAGACCCACGGGTGTCGTTTCGATTGCCTCTTTCTCTGTTGTTTTCTCTGTCACAGCAATAAATTACACTCAAAACTCCTTCGTTACACCGGGGACAGCAGCTCATTGTGTGTCTCTTTGTGCTCTTTAAACTGAGCTAAAGCAGCCCATTTGCGCCTCTCTGGGATTTCCATGTTCCACCTCGGGCTTGTTTTGTCCTCCAGTGTTAACGCTCCGAAAAATAGCCACAACAGCATCTGGAGCTGGATGCTAGTTAGCTTTAGCCGAGCTCAGAAGCTTCCCCTAAAATCTGTGCGCGTGGACTATCTGTGAGCTGGTAAATCAGAATGAATGCGCCACATAAACTCAATGTCGTGTTGTGGATCAAGATATTCAGACTAAGAACTGAGGTTCTTGCATTAAAATCTGCGGTTTTAGATTTGTGCGACAGATGGTTAACGTAAAGAAAACATCTGTTTTTAGCTCTCCTATTCTATTGACGTCCTGCTTGCAAATCTGTCAGATTGGTGTGATGTGAAAAAAGACTAACCCCACTTTCTCCTTCAGTCTGTCACATGTGTGGCAACATGGTTACACAGCTGCATCAGCGTCTGCACAGATTTTATTTTCACCGAAATTCAGGTTTGTGTACTACGTTTGACAAAAGATACAGAATCGCCACTTTGGTGGATCTTCCACCAGTTGGTTTACCAGTAAATAAATAAATCAGTCACAATTATTGGTTTTGTTGTCCTTTCCCTCGCCTATCTGACAACTACAATTCGTTAAGGCAGTAACTTCACAGTTTCTTTAAACTTCCAGAATAACGTTTATAGTCACATTTCGATTAATGCAGTTTTCTTGCCATGGTATTGATCTGTCAGAATATGTTGTATTGCCCTTTGGTATGTGGGAAGATCATTCTAGAAATAAGTTCATCACTGAAGCTAAAAAAAGCTCTAAATTTTCCATTTGCTGTATAGATGATTAATACTAAGTCTTTAGCCCAATCAGTTCTTTGTTTTTTTTTTTTTTTTTTGCCTAATTTATTTACCACACAAACAACCAAAAAAGACACAAAACAAATAGAACACAATCCAGTAATTTACCTGTGATTGATAGGACGTATTCTTGAATTGAATGTCTAAATATTTCTTATCTAATTTTTTGTTAACATTTCAGTTTTCATTGTTCAGCTGTATGGGAGAAGCATTGCTTGAAAAGTATTTGTCCAAATTCATGCTTATTGGGCAGATGACATGTGGTTAAAACAAAGAGCCAGTTTTACTTCATGTGGGATTTAGAAATGGAATTATACATGCTTGGTGCTGACTGTGTAATCACAAAGAGGTCAGTTCAGTACATAAATACTAAAATGTTAAAGGTGAAGGAAAAATTTGTCATCTTTACATGCAAAAGTTAGTTTCGACAACCCACTTTTACTTTTACAGTGCATTATGTGAGGGGTTTTATTTGTGATTGGTGACTTAGGTTTGACTCTTACACCTAGTGAATTGCTTTAATACTGCCTGTGTTGCTAAAATCAACAATTTCAACGAGACTTGGATGTCAAAATGCTTTCTGCAGCTGTTTATTGTCTAATTATGTTGAACTGCAACTTTATATATGGTAGTCGGTCATTCAGGATCTGGAATACAACAAAATAAGGCACTATTTGTCATTCAGTAGTTAAATTCAGTTGTAACAGTAAAGTGATATAGCAGAAGCACACAAAATAAAACATAATTAAAACAATAATAACAAAAAATTTAAAACGCAATGCAATGTTAAAAAATGTTATGAATAAATATTTAAAGAAGATCAGCCTTTTCCCTACAATTATTCAAGGGGTCGCGATACCGCACCTGCCAACAGGACCACTCGTTCCCTCAACAAAATCACTACATGTAGTAAATTATTAAAAATCTGTACATGATCACATGTTGCCAATTTACTGTGGCAGGATATTAACTATATTGTTTCCAACTTATGGCTGTAGATCAGTGATTCCCAAACAGGGGTACTTGTACCCCTAGTGGTACGTGAGCACCTTGCAGGGGGTATGTGGAAACATTTAATATTTTATTTCCAAGATCAGTCAGTCAGTCAGTCAGTCAGTCAGCACCAAGCTTTTATCAACAGAAAGAGCAACAAAGGCACAATAAAACAACTACAGGTAGGAAAGACTAGAGCAGGAGTGTCATTGCTGTTCACCTGCAGGACGCTACCAGGAGAGAGAGAGAGCAAAAAGTAATAACTGTTTCCACTCTGTCTAGAGATCTATCAAAGCCTCTCAAAGACAAGCAATCTCAGGTGTCTCATTAAACCTCAATTAAATGATGAAAACAAAGTAAAACTGATATAGTGAGCCTGAAGATTATTTACAAAGGGGACCTAATATGCAAAATTCACTTTTTGATTGTTTTCATACTTATATTTGGGTCTCCAATGCTTCTACAAACAGTCCAAATGCCATAAAAACTATTCAGCTGATTTTTTTGGCTATGAACGAATATGAATGTTTTATTTTTTTCTAGAAAACGCATGGTTTTAAAAGCTGTGTAATTGTGAAGCCACAATTACACTAGCAACGTTAGCTGAGTCACGCCCCTGACTAGCAACTGAAGCCGAGCTCCACCCACTTGATTTTCAGTAGAGGATAACATCAGGGGCGGAGCCAGACTTTTATCATTGGGGGGGCCAGAGGAGGGCCAAGGCTATCTCAGGGGGTCCACAAACTATGAGAATAACTTTGTTTCTCTAACAATCAGTTTCTAACTGTTACCTATATTTAAGTACATACCAAGTACACAGAAGATGGGATTTGTGTACATAATTTGCAGTTTATTAACAATGTAACACAAAAAACAGACAAAATGTAAAACACTTGGCATCAACTTCTGAACAATGACACCATTGTGATGAAGCTTTGGAATATTCCAAATGTGGAGTTCAAGCAATGTCCAAGCATTAAAAAGTATGAAAAGAGGATTAGAAATGAATATCACACTTAAAACTACTGTAATTGTTATCAATGTTGATGTTCCTGCTTTTTTGTAGAAATTTTTTGTTGTATGTAAATAAAATGTATATATTATTTTTACATATATAAAATAATGTTGAAAAAAAAAATAAAAGGTAACACATTATCCTATTGTAACCAGCATTAGATCAATATATATATTATGTAGCGCCCATCAGGTTCCATCTCTTTGGTCGCTTCTGGTTTGGGTGGATCCAGGTTTATCCCCGCTTACAAACAATGTCCAGACTGAGAAATAAGTTGGAGTGCTCCCATTTTTTGAACAGCTTTCAAATAGAGTAATAAAACACAAAGTGAGGGCCTACAATAGCAGGCATGATGGATAGCATACTGGGGGTAAGTGTGAAGTATAGAGACTAAACATGATCAACAGAGCGGTGAAAAACCCTTTTGGACCTTCCCTAACCCAAAAACCCCCGCCTTCTCACCTCTGCACCTATATACCCAAAAATTGTGTACTTGTCAACATTTTTTTCATGCCCCCCACCCCCCCTTTTGTTTTTTTTTTTTTTTAAAAATATCTGCATATTATGTATTCAAGGAGACCTATACGGAAGACGCAGGTATAGAACATAAATGGATAGATTTATTCAAAAATAAAAAAAATTAAAAAAAAAAAATATAAACATAGATAAGGCAGCTAACTAGCAGGTTTCAGTTAAGTAGAATTACCACTGGGTCCCTTTGGAGGAGCAAAAGCAGTACTGGACATAGCTGGGAAGAGGTCAGTGGTATCTGCTGGGACTGGCTCTTCTGGCTCATCATCATCCTGGTCAGAGTCAGAGGCCTCTGTGGCTTCAGACTCCTCCCTCGATAGAACTACATTAAACCAAAAATATGAGTATTTTCAAAATAAAAACACAACCACAAATTTATCATGAACATACATTAGCAGCAAACAACATTTCAAAATAATGGAAATCTGAAGGTAATTACTGAACATTCCCTCTCCTGGCTGGTCCCAGGATGGGACCCATCAGGGCTGCTGATACCAGAGTGGAACTCTATCCAATTTGTGCCTAATTTGCTTCCTTTTAAAAAGAAGTCGTGTATCTTATCTCTCTGCCTTTTCATTCTCAATCATATCACTCCAAATACTACGTACACAATGTTATCAATTCCCCTCTTATTACCTCAAAAAGTCATGGTAAACAGATGGTGGCTGTAAATTGAGTACTCAAACTGTTATTAAGTAAAGTTTATTTGCATGGAATCCTTGGAAGTTCTGAACCATGAACAAAACTTTTCAGCTTCTTAACAGGGTAGCATAATCCCGTTACATTTCACCTAACCATCAGAGCAACAATCCGCCGTCTGCTAGTTTCATTGCTCTTAAATCATTAGAGAAGCACATTTATGTGCGACAACCCGTATTAAATGTAGACATAAATGTGGAGCGGCTGTCTGTAGACGCCGGTTAATGTTAGTTTGATGCTCGCGACTTGTAGTTGTTGCTGAACTACCAAACATGATCTCCTATGTAACACAGAAGTTATTTTAAACATTGCCTCATAAGGAACCACCGTTAAACTTACTTCGATGTTGTTTATCTGGTATGTTATCTTGGAGTCAAACAGGCTGTACAGTGTTCCTCTACGCTGTGATCCTCTGCATCTCCTCCTCGCAGCTCTCATCTTCTTTACGTGACTTTTCTTCTTCTTGGGTTAGGGTTAAACCTGAAGTTGCGCATTACTGCCACCAGCTGGTACTTCCTCTCGTTACACAGTGAAAATGGGGGAAGTTACATGCCGCTTACTACTGTAGAGGAATGACCTGGTGTCCTGACATTTTAATCATCTGGGGGGGCACCTGGGGGGGCCAATCCGACTTCAGCTCCGCCTCTGGATAACATCTCAGTGGCTGGTTTTGCCTTAGACGCACTTAACAATGCAGAGATCTCACCAGGACTTTGCAGAAGAACCCCGTTCTTTTGCAGAAGAACGGGGGGTTCTTCTGCAAGTCCGTCATGACGCCGTTTATACCCAGTGTAGTGGCCCGCGATGCTAAAATGCGCTGGTGAGAACCCTGCAATGGCTGCCCTCAAAGGAAGATGTTCTGTTGTTGCCTGGAAAGACCCTCATGTGGACATTCTCCCTCTGTCGTATAAACAGAGATTGGATGCTTAATTTTATTTTTGAGGGTGTCCGAGCTACTGCACGGTCAGACACCTCAGATCTCCCCCGAATTCTTTTCCCCAGAAGTGTCATCAGTGCTTGCAATCACTTTCATGTAAAGGGAATGACTCTCAAACTGTCCTATACGCTCAACACTTTTATTCTAAACAAGGCAGAGGAATGGTTACAAAGATCATCACTGTTGGCTCCCGTCCTTAACCCGCTCGGTGATTGAAGTGACGAAACAGCCCCGAAAAGAAGGTCACACATGGTTTTTATGTCTGGTACTCCCTGCAAGGGATGTACAGAGGTTGGACAATGAAACTAAAACACCTGGTTTTAGACCACAATAATTTATTAGTATGGTGTAGGGCCTCCTTTTGCGGCCAATACAGCGTCAATTCGTCTTGGGAATGACATATACAAGTCCTGCACAGTGGTCAGAGGGATTTTAAGCCATTCTTCTTGCAGGATAGTGGCCAGGTCACTACGTGATACTGGTGGAGGAAAACGTTTCCTGACTCGCTCCTCCAAAACACCTCAAAGTGGCTCAATAATATTTAGATCTGGTGACTGCAGGCCATGGGAGATGTTCAACTTCACTTTCATGTTCATCAAACCAATCTTTCACCAGTCTTGCCGTGTGTATTGGTGCATTGTCATCCTGATACACGGCACTGCCTTCAGGATACAATGTTTGAACCATTGGATGCACATGGTCCTCAAGAATGGTTCGGTAGTCCTTGGCAGTGACGCGCCCATCTAGCACAAGTATTGGGCCAAGGGAATGCCATGATATGGCAGCCAAAACCACAGTTAATTGTTGGATGTGATTCGTCCTTCTTGGTGGTATGCTGACATTACCCTGGATACCGTGGCTCTTGATCCATCACAAAGACTTGCTGTCTTGGTCACAGATGCGCCAGCAAGACGTGCACCAACAATTTGTCCTCTTTTGAACTCTGGTATGTCACATTGTGTGCATTTCAATATTTTGAGCAAAACTGTGCTCTTACCCTGCTAATTGAACCTTAACACTCAGCTCTTACTGGTGCAATGTGCAATCAATGAAGACTGGCTACCAGGCTGGTCCAATTTAGCCAAGAAACCTCCCACACTAAAATGACGGGTGTTTCAGTTTCATTGTCCAACCCCTGTACACTCCCTCAGTGTTTATCAGTAGACTATGTGTCACCATTCTGGTGTCTATCTGATAGTGTGTAATAGAAGGTGTGGCTGCTGCAATCTAATCGCTCCTATCACAGTATGTACCACAATCAACCCAATGCACTAAACGTCATGTCAACCGTATGCCAGTGAGGATTATTATCCTATTCTAAGAAAAGTGAAAACATTAGCATTCATACTTTATCATTCTGGTCTGTGTGTGAAAGCTCATCTATAAGTAATAGTAAGCAAGGTTATTCCTAATGAGGGCAATGTTACGGTTACACTGCCGAAAACAGTACTAGTTTGTGCGAATCACTTCACCACGGACTGCTTTGAGAACTCAAATCAGTACACGTCAGGATTTGCAGAAAGACTTAGAGTAAAGAAAAATTCAGTTCCTACTGTCCTACGCAAAACTGCAGCTGTCAGAAACGTGAGTACTTATTGTTGTGTCTGAAGGGCAGAACATAGTCAGGTGTACTGTGAGCAGCGTGTACTCCGTGCGCACTGTCCATGTCTTCATAGTCGATCATACCAATTTTCTATATTTCTGGTGACAAATTCCCACATTTCCCACAATTACTACCTCGTCCTTAATACCATCGGGCGAGGAGGCAGAACTAATTTTCCGTGTAGCTTTGGAAAAACAAAAAGAAAAGAAGTGGTGTTAAAGGCCATTAAACCAGACTAGGGACAAAGAAGAGGAATACACCTCCAATACGCTGTGCGTACTCCCGACTGGTTGCTTGGGGCAGTGTGTGACATATAAAACAGTTTGATGTGGAGACTTTTTCCGGCCGAGCAGTTTATTGTGTGACATCGCGTACGTAAAAATTGGGCCTTGCACAGACATGTCCAGCGGACGTCTGCTTTGCATGGACGTGCTACTTTGTCTTGACCTTTTATAAGTTTCTGTTTCGTTTTCACGTGTACGAATTCCTAGGTGTGGCCAGAAACAGTTAATTTCCATATAACTGAAGGAGCCCTAAAATAGCACATTCTGAAAGGAGCTGAAAAAAGGGGTAACTGAGGAGGTCAAATCTAATAATCTGAGAATAATTTTGTGCTAAAAATTTAATTAACGTGTTTTGTATGGCCCATAGACCTATTCCAAATGTTTAAAAGGAAAAATAATGGGTCACCTTTTGTTTTTGTTTTTTTAGGTTTAAATGTCTGTTTATTAGGGACTTGGTCAAAAGAGCTCCAGTTTTGTTATAACAAAAGCAGATTTATAATTTATGTTTACTTTTTATTTATTTAGATTACATATTCACTTTTACAGCAACAAAGTTGTTGTCTTTCCCTAATTTGAGCCGAAAAGAATAAAAATGCCCAAGAACCAAATGTTCAAGTTAAAAAGATTAGATTTACATTTAATATCATTTGTTGTACATTCTGTTTTTGCTGACACATTTGACTAAGTTTCCTCTACCATTATCCAAAGGGGCGCTCCCCTCTGCCAACAAGGTAGCAATAGTTAGCTTTCATAGTTGATGTCATTCATTTTATTAGATCACGTTGTGAGCGATTTTTTCTGTCCCTGCATCGTTGCTACTCTACTTTCAATTGCCAAACTTGACAAATACTGGACGGACCTGGACAAACCCCAAAAAGCAGGTAAGGAAATCTGCGGTTTTTAAAAGCCCCAAATTTCGTTTTGATGGCAGCATTTCCTCTCCTGTAGCAGCAAGACTAACTCCCCTACTCCTGGTACATATGACAAAGGTACAAGTTTATAAAATAGACCAAGTGTTTCATGCCCTGCCACTGAAACGCAGCTAAAGTCCAGTCGCCAAAGAATAAAAGGTTCTGACCTGGCTTGGCTGTCGCAGGTGAACTAATTTCCCTGGCTCTATAAGACTGAGCTTGCTAATTGGATAGAAAGAGATAGAGAAAGAAAGACAATATATAAAGATTAAAAGAGACAGAAACATGTAAAAGTTTTAATAAAGAGAGAGTTAGAAAGATGGAGAGACGGTTAAACATAAAGAAAAACAACAGATAAAGAAATTTTAAGAACTCAAGTTTTATTGAACTTTTCAAAGGCGTGGTACATGGCAAACTTGGTACATTTCTCCATACAGGAACAAATAGTATATAATTGACAACTCCGGTGACAGACTTGGCACGTTTTTGTCTCAAAAGTATTTAAATGTGAAAGAAAATTAATACCTAATGATATCAACTAACGAGTACAAAACAGTGTCCGTAACCTGATAACTTAGTGGGGGTCATCATCTACCTTCATTTAGTCCCAAAACCTGTCCCAAGGGGTCATTCCCTCCCCCTTGTTGTCACTAAGCATACATTCATAGGATGCAGTTTCGGTCATTGCACCAACCCATTCTTTCGCCTGTGGGCTTACTGATGCCTTCCAATGTTTTAAAATTACTTGGCAAGCTGTTATTGTACCCACTGAAATGAAAGGAAAATTACTGTTGGTTATATTGGGTAACTGAGATTTATCCCCCAGTAAGCAGAGCACTGGATTTGAGGGTATTTCTGCTCCAAACCAGTTACTTCACATATCTAGATCCTGAGTCCAAAAAGGTCTGATTAAAACACATTCCCACATACAGTGGAGAAAAGTACCAATTTCCTTATTGCATTTCCAACACAAATCATCATCCAGGAGCTTCATCCTATACGATCTAGATGGTGTGTAGTAGTACCTATGTAATATGTTGTGTAAGTTTACCCTTCGCCTCTCTCACATATTTACCACAATCGGCCATTATTGTTCAGATGTCCATCTATCACTTTCAGGCCTTGTATGCACGTAGCAGGGTTGTTGAACAGCATTCTGGGAGCATAGTGGGAGGGAGAGCTGGTGTAAAACGGCGGATCTCCAAGCGCTCTTTCTCCTCTGCCCCAGAATGTGTTGCAGCAGCAGGGCTTGTAAAACACAACAAACAAAAGTGTCTGAACCAATGTAATCAGCACCTCTCTGACAGCATTCATTTTTACTCCACTGTTTGGCCAAGTCTATAAACAATGGTCGCACATTTGGCGTGTAGTCTATCATGTAGTCTATCACATGTTATCAGTAATATTGTATAGCTTTGACATAACACAACTCCTCGTTTGCAAAAATGTCCAAATGATCTTGTCTCACCAAATTAAATTTCTGCCTCAGTTTATCATATGACAAAAACACCCCATCTTCAAAAAGGTCTTTAACTGTGCTTAAGCCTCTCTTGTGCCACTGTTTCCAATACACAGGTTTCTGCCCAATACAGACATCAGGATTATACCAAAATGATGAGTAACTTTGTAGAGTTTCTGTAAGTTTAAACATTTTATGTACTCTGTTCCAGACATCCCTTGAATATAAAAATATTGGATTTGTAATGTTAGGCCTTTTTATGATAATACCTCCATGGGTTGGTGAGGCTAGCATATCTCCCGTTCTATCACCATCCAAGCTGTTTTAGTCTCTGTAGCTTGCCACTGCCTTGCTATTTTGGTCATCTCAAAAGCTAAATAGTACAATCTAAGATCTGGGAGGCCCAGTCCTTCTTTCTCTTTATGTGTACATAACTTTCTCAGTTTTATTCGTCTTTTCCCGCCCCATAGAAAAAATTGTATTACTTTGTCCAATTGTCTAAAAATGGTGGACGGTGTCTTGATTGGTAGCATCATTGCCACATACACTCACCAGCCACTTTATTGGGTACACCTTGCTAGTACCGGGTTGGACCCCCTTTTGCCTTCAGAACTGCCTTAATTCTTCATGGCATAGATTCAACAAGGTACTGGAAACATTCCTCAGAGAGTTTGGTCCATATTGACATGATGGCATCACACAGATGCTGCAGATTTGTCGGCTTCACATCCATTGCCCCTTTTCCACTAGCTCAAATTGGCCAGCCCGGAACAGCTCCGCAAGGCTCTGTACATTGTGTGTTGCATTTCCATAGACCTGCTTTCGCTCCGCTGAAGGGAACACCTCCTGGAAGCGCGGCTTTAAATCATCATGTGTCGTATTTGTGAGCTGTATTAGGGTTCTTCTTCAATTCCAAGAAGATATAAACCGAAATCCTATGATCGCCAGAAAAGCTTGCACCTCGTCGTTGCTCCAAGGGGTGACTTTTCCGGATAACTGTGCGGACTCCATTATATGTTTCTCTCACTCGCTTGAATGCACGTTTGAAAATAGCGTTTTTTTAGTTTTTTTTTAACGCTGGTCGACTCTTACGGCTGGCCGCGCCCACGGCCTATCAGTGAACAGCCGTTTGTTCACGTCACGTACAGTACCGACTCTGCCTCGCTTAGCCCTGCTAAGAAGGAGGTACCAAAATAGTAGGTACCGGTAATGGAAATGCTTGCGAAGCGAGCTGAGTGGAGCCGAGTCGGGCCAAATCGAGCCACTGGAAAAGAGGCACATGATGCGAATCTCCCATTCCATCACATCCCAAAGGTGCTCTATTGGATTGAGATATAGTGACTGTGGAGGCCGTTTGAGTACAGTGAACTCATTGTCATGTTCAAGAAACCAGTCTGAGATGATTCATGCTTTATGACATGGAAGTAACCATCAGAAGATTGGTACACTATGGTCACAAAGGGATGGACATGGTCAGCAACAATACTCGGGTAGGGTGTGGCGTTGACACAATGCTCAATTGGTACTAAGGGGCCCAAAGTGTGCCAAGAAAATATCCCCCACACCATTACACCACAACCACCAGCCTGAACTGTTGATACAAGGCAGGATGGATGCATGCTTTCATGTTGTTGACGCCAAATTCTGACCCTACCATTCGAATGTCGCAGCAGAAATCGAGACTCATCAGACCAGGCAACGTTTTTCCAATCTTCTATTGTCCAATTTTGGTGAGCCTGTGCGAATTGCAGCCTCAGGTTCCTGCTCTTAGCTGACAGAAGTGGCACCCGGTGTGGTCTTCTGCTGCTGTAGCCTATCCGCCTCAAGGTTCGACGTGTTGTGCATTCAGAGATGGTCTTCTACATGCATTGGTTGTAACGAGTGGTTATTTGAGTTACTGTTGCCTTTCTATCACCTCGAACCAGTCTGGCCATTCTCCTCTAACCTCTGGCATCAACAAGGCATTTGCGCCAACAGAACTACTGCTCACTGGATATTTTCTTTTTTTTCGGACCATTCTCTGCAAACCCTACAGATGGTGGTGCATGAAAATCCCAGTAGATCAGCAGTTTCTGAAATACTCAGACCAGCCCGTCTGGCACCTACAACCATGCCACATTCAAAGTCACTTAAATCAGCTTTCTTCCCCATTCTGATGCTCAGATTGAACTGCAGCAGATTATCTTGACCATGTCTACATGCCTAAAGTTGCCTAAGTTGCTGCCATGTTATTGGGTGATTACAAATTTGCGTTAACGAGCAGTTGGACAGGTGTACCTAATCAAGTGGGTTGGTGAGTGTAGTTGAACTGTGGGGGTAACTATAATTTTTGTGACACTAATTTTCCCCCACAATGTTAGCTTTAGTTTTCCCCATTTGTCAAGGTTTTTATCTTTTGAAGTAAGGGGTTAAAGTTTAGTGCTACTATTTTGTCCCTTTTGAATCCACCTAAAATTGAACTTCTCCAACATAAATGAGCACTGTTGTAACTACATTACAAAATAACGGTGTTAGTAACTGTTACTTTTTCAGTTACGGAGTATTCTAACTAATTACTTTACTAATTTCTGTAACGCCATTATAATATTTACAATGTAACGCGAGGCGTTACTACAACGCAATAAGCAGTTTAATAAGAGCATAGTCTACTGCTGCAGAGATCTGGTTTTCTCCCGCAGCTGCAGTGAGTGTTTTTTAAAGCTCTTCAAGGAAAAAGCAGGAGGTGGGAGAGGGGGCACGGACAAATAGCGGCATACTTGATGCCGATTGGTTGAGAAGGCAACAGGTAGGGAACTACCTGTTGCCTTCTCAGCCAATCGGCATCAAGTATGTCTGGGAACAAAGAAAGTATCCACGTCGGTGATCAGTAACTCCAACCTTATGAAGCACTTCGCACCGTCTCTAGGGTGACCAAAATGTCCCGATTTGTAAAGAGACTGTGCCACATTTTTCACTCCTTGCCCGGTGTTTCTCAAACAGAAACATTGTCCCATATTTGACCAGGTCAAATTCTGATAAGTCAAACAAAAATATTCGAGTTGAGCTCTTCTGAAATGTAAAGAAAGCAGAGCTGCAGTTATCATCACAGAAACGCATCAGCTTTCACTCAAAATACGCAGCAGCATCCCACGTCATGACCAACCGCGCCAGTTTGGTCAGTAAAATAAAACAAGAAATGGATTTTCTTGTAGAGCTATCAGTAGGCTACACAGAATATATTGGAAAGTATTTCTTTAATTTGCTAATTTATTGTTGTTCACTAACAGGCAAAGCAGAGATGATGAATGTAATATGAGATCGTAGTTAAATTAAAATTTTTCATCATAGTGTTGGTAATGTGTCTCACAATGTCCCTCATAAGGATCCTTGTGGTCCCGGATTCGTTTTTTTGATATCTAGTCACCCTAATAGTCTCACCCTTCTACATTACTTGTGGCCAACAGCCCGAGCCCTGCTGCGGCCAGCGTGAACTCCGACCATCCTACACCGTGCAAACAAAAAAGGCTTGATTTTTCTGGTCAGCAACTTGTAACATAGTTTTAGATTCTTAAGAGTAACTGAATAGTTACTTTGCCTAGTAACTAGTTACTTTGACTTTAACTCAGTTACTTTCTGGGAGAAGTAACTAGTAATCTTAACTGGTTCCTTTTTTACAAGTAACGTTCACAACACTGTAAATAAGATGCATAACTTGGAGAGAGGTATTGCCTCAGATTTACTCCAGTTAATGGAATAGCCTGAAAATGATCGTATAGTGTCCATCAGATGTGGCAGAGAGGTCAAAGGCTTGGATACAACTGCTAAAATGACATCAGCATATAATATTTATGTTCATTGTCTCCTCTCTTTACTCTTCTTATTCCAGGATGTGCTCTCACAGACACTGTTAGCACCTCTTAGAATATGATGAACAGTAATGGACTCAGCACAGCATTTTTGTCCATTTATTGAAATTAAGGTTAAGCCAAAACGAGATGAGGTAGAGAATAGAGATTGCTACTCCACCCTGTCAAAGGCCTTCTCTGCATCCAGAGAAATGGCAGTTATAGGAACATTTTGGGATTGACTCAGCCATATTAAATGTAACAGGAGTCTAACATTATCAGTGTAAGTTCTATTTTTCATGAAACCAACCTAATTGGGGTGAATGATACTCTATTGCTCATTAATAATTTTCCCTGCAGCTTCAACAGTCTTGCAACTCACATTTTGTCCCCTCCATTTGTGGTGTAGCGTTGCGGGGAAGGCCGATGTGTATCTAATATCCAGCTCGTGTAGCTTGCTTTGCTCTTCTGCGCCAGCTCTCTGGACATGTCCGGAAACACAGATAGGCGTCATTTTTCCCAGACAAATCCTTGCTTTTCCTTGACTGCATGGATCACCTTATCAACTTCTAGAATTGCGCCGCTCAAGGTGGAGTGGCTCTGTTACTTTTCGTTCTGATTAATTCTGATAAAGAACTCAAATTTTGTGGTGGATAAAATTGTTTTTTTTGGACGATTATCCTTTCTGGTATCGGATGCTGTGCAGCTGGAAGGATTTTTGCTGATACCTTTTTACTTTTGGACATTTGTAATGGTGCATCATCATGGAAACGGGGTTGTTTTTTACAACTGGGAGCAGCTAATTAATATCTCAAAATCTAAAATAATACTTCAACTACAACCCAAAATCCCTGATGAATTGAAAAGGAGGCTCTGTGGATGCAGAGCAGGAGCAAAGAGAAAAGAGAAGGAGGAAGTTCAAACCATCTCTTCCATCGATTCTGATGGGCAATGTGAGATCGTTGAGAAACAAGTTGGATTAACTCCAAGCCCTACAAAGGACCCAGCCAGAGTATCGGGGATGCAGTCTTATGTGTTACACTGAGACATGGCTCCAGGATCATATCCCTGACTCCAGCATCTTTCTGCCAGGCGTTTTGGCTATACGAGCAAACTATGGAGGTAAATTTGTCTCAATTATTATTCAATCAAACAAAAAACTAATCTCAATCAAAAAAACTAATCTCAATCAAAAAAATAAATTGTGGTCAAAACTTTTGGAATATTCAATCAAAAAAAACTAATCTCAATCAAACATGTTGATAACAGTTTTTTTTTTTTTTAATGGACTATTTTATTTTGGGGAGAAAAAAAAATTGTTTGAAAAAGCTTTTTTGATTAATATGACTCATTTTTTCTCCAAACCTTTACAGTAAAATTATGAAAATATTAATTCTGGTTATAATATAGATAACCCTCTAATAAAATCTGAAAAGATTGTGTTGTCACCTCTCATGGTTTTGGAGAAATAAATTCCTCAAAGTTAGGCAAAAGCATATGCTGGTTAAGCATTTTGAGGTACTTTGACAAGGTATTTCTCCAAAACTGTACAGTAAAATATTAAATATTTATTATTTTACATAAAACATGAATTTGAAAGTTGTAAAAATGTAATTAATATAAATGCTCTGTAGGTTACTTTTCTGTTTTCCTCTTATTTTCTCAACCGTTGCCAGGATCGGGTCCTTTCTGCTCCATCACCGTAATGCACCTTGTATGCGCTACGCTAATCTTTAAGAGAGAGCTGGTGTCGGCTGGCGTAACCGCGTATTTCTGACTGTCGGCTCACTTAACCGCAGTTTTCTTCTGTACAACAAGCCCTGCAGTTCGAGCGGCTGCTTTAGTCAGCACTAACCAATAGGGAAACGTCTTATATCGTTCATCTTTAGGCCCCGCCCAGGAAGTTCATGTTTCCAGCACTCAAAATTCTTTGAGTTCAACCAATTAGAGAGCGTCAAAACCAAAAGAGCGAGAGTCGTAACCATAGATTTTTGACATGCACAAATAAAAGTTTGTTTTGCAAATAACTTTTTCTCTTCGTGAGGAAAAATGAGTCATTTTAATCAAAAAGTTTATTCAAACAATTTTTTTTCTCCCCAAAATAAAATATTTCATAAAAAAAAAATTGTTACAACTCTGAAAGTTTTGATCACAACTTAATATTTTTTGATTGAGATTAATTTTTTCTTATTGAATATTGCAAAAGTTTTGCCCACAATTTATTTTTTTTGATTGAGATTAGTTTTTTTTTATTGAGATTAGTTTTTTTGTTTGATTGAATAATATTGAGACAAATTTACCTCCATAGTAAACAGAGATTTAAAGAGGAGCGTCAAATGCAAAGGAGGTGGACTGGCAGTACTTGTGAACAACAGATGGTGTAATCCAGGACATGTTACTGTGAAGTGTCGTCTCTGCAGTCCACGTATTGAACTGTTGGCAGTAAGTTTTCATCCACATTATTTACCCATAGAGTTTACTAGTGTTATTTTGGCAACAGTTTACGTTCCACCTTTAGCTGTTGCTGATACTGCATGTAATGCCATCAGCTCAGGTGTTTGTAAGCTACAGACACAACACCCCAATGCATTTGTGACAATATCTGGTGATTTTAACCATGCTTCACTCTCTGCTACACTTCCAACATATCAACAGTTTGTTAGCTGCTCTACCAGAGACGTTGATTCGTTTTAGGCAAATGTCAAGGACTCATACATCTCTAAAGCGAGACCTGCTCTAGGCAAATCAGATCACAGTCTTGTTTTTCTCTGTTCGAAATACACTGCCTGGCCAAAAAAAAAGTCACCACCTGGATTTAACTAAGCAAATGGGTACGAGCCTCCCATTGGATACTGCATGGGCGATTATGTTTCAGCTGGCAACAAGTTATTTAACCCCATCTGGTGCAATGAGTTGCTTCTCATTTCTTAAACAACCATGTCGAAACACATCCCGTGGTCGTGGAAAAGATGTCAGTCTGTTTCAGAAGGGTCAAATCATTGGCTTGCATCAAGCAGAAAAAACATCTAAGGGGATTGCAGAAACTACCAAAATTGGGTTAAGAACACATTATTAAAAACTGGAAGGATAGCGGGGACCCATTGTCTTTAAGGAAAAAATATGGTTGGAAAAAAATCCTGAATGATCGTGATCGGCGATCACGTTAAACGTTTGGTGAAATCAAATCGAAGAAAAACAACAGTAGAACTCCTGGCTATGTTTAATAGTGAAAGTAAGAGCATTTCCACGCGCACACTGCAAAGGGAACTCGAGGGATTGGGACTGAAAAGCTGTGTAGCCTTAAGAAAATCACTAATCAGTGAGGCTAACCGGGAAAAAAAGGCTTCAATTTGCTGTAATAAAGAGAACTGTGAGATGATTGTCACAGGAAGCTGAAGAAGCCCTGTGAGGTTGCTTTGAGGCTACAGACTGTGCCAGCCATTTGGAGAGGATATAAATGCCATGACTGAGTGTGTCACCGACTATATAAACTTCTGTATGGATAACACCAATCCCCACCAGAACACTGAGATGCTTCACCAATAACAAACCCTGGATCACCAGTGACCTGAAGGACCTGCTTTACAAGAAAAAAAGAGACTTTGGAGAGGGAGACAGAAAATTATTGAAGAGTATACCGAAGCAACTTAAAGTCAAGATAAGAGACAGCAAGGAGATGTACAAGAAGAAGCGGGAGAGCATGCTCCAGCAAAACAATATCGGAGATGTGTGGTCAGTGATGAAGAAGATCACAGGCTTCAAGCAGAAGGAAGATCAGACCGATGGAAGTCTGGACAAAGCCATTGAACTAAAAACATTCTTCAATAGGTTCAATTCAGAAACAAACTCGCATCCTCCTCTCCTGTTCACAAACAAACTGACATCCCACCCTCCTTTGAACCACAGGACCCACAGATGTCCTGTAACACCTCAAATGTCTTTTCTTTCACATCAGCTATGGACCCTTCTGCTTCTAGATGTTTGCCTTTAACCAAATAAGAAGATGCTGATGCTCCCTTTGCATCCCCCTTCCACCTGTGTGTCTCAAGAAGTCAGGTGAAGAGACGACTGGAAACACTGAACTGGAACAAGGCTGCAGGTCCAGATTGTGTCAGCCCTAGAGTCCCGAAAGCCTGTGCAGAGCAGCTCTGTGGAATTCTGCAGCACCTCTTCAACCTTAGCCTGGCCCAGAAGAAGGTTCCAGTGTTGTGGAAGACCTCCTGTCCTGTCAAAGAAAACTCCCCCATCAGTCCTCAATGACTATAGACCTGTTGCCCTGACATCCTACATCATGAAAGTCCTAAAGAGACTCCTGTTGCCCCACCTGAGTAAGCAAACAATAAACCCCCTTCAGTTTGCTTATCCTGGGGGGAGTTGGTGATTCGAATAATACAGTTCAACCTGATTTGACCCAGGTGGAGGCCTCAACAATCTCCTGGATCAAAGACTACCTGACAAACAGACCACTATTTGTGAGACTGAAGGGTTGTGTGTCTAACTAGGTAGTTGGCAGCACAGGAGCACCACAGGGGACTGTACTCTCACCGTTCCTCTTTACTCTGTACACCTCAGACATCCAAAACAAGACAGACTCCTGTCATCTGCAGAAATATTCTGATGATTCTGCAGTCATGGGGTGGATCAGAGATGGACAAGAAGCAGAGTACAGGGATCTGGTGGCCTTCTTTCTGGCAAGGTGTGGAAACAATCATCTCATCATAAACGTGAATAAAACAAAGGAGATGATTATAGATTTTAAGAGAAACAAGAATAGGTCAGACACTATTTCAGTGTTTGCAGCAAGATGCTGCATGTCTTCTATAAGTCTGTTGTGGAGAGTGTGATCATTTCTGCCATCATCAGCTGGGCTAGCAGCATCAGAGCCAGGGACAGGGACAAGCTCAACAAGCCAATAAAGAAGGCTGGCTCTGTTCTGGGGACTCCTGGGCAACTTGAGCTTGGGGCCAAATGTTGTTTTTCAGCCATTCTGTCAATTGGTTCTGTGGGAAACAGAAGTATATAATTTTTTACCAACAATGTTACCCACATAATTGATAAGAGATTGCTGTACAAAGCAAAGGGATTTAGAAACAAGTCTATCTTCTAGTACCAGGCAAAGTAAATTTGTTTTCTTATGGTTCCTGTAGTGCAGAATTTTTCTTCCTGCCAGAACAAAGCCTTTTCCTGACATTGCAAAGACACTCCTCAAGACATCCAGTTGCTGGCCTATGTTTTCTTCCAGGGCTGAACCATGCATCCTGACATGTTTAAAAAGCATCGAAACCAGAGACTTAAAAAAGCTAAAGAAGGCTGGCTCTGTTCTGGGGACTCCTCTGGAACCTCTGGAGATCATTGTACAAGGAAGGATTATTTATAAAATGAAGAACATTATGGAGAACCATGAGCATCCTCTTCATGGGACTGTTTTACAACAAAAGAGTGTCTTCAGTCAGAGGCTTCTTCAGATCTGCTGTAAGACAGACCGCTACAGGGGATCCTTCCTGCCCACAGCCATCAGCATCTACAACGGTTGTTTGACGACACCTGCATAATATGAGCTACAACAACATTTAATTTCCCTTTTGGATTAATAAAGTATTTTTTAAATTGAATTGAATTAAATCCCTCAGATTGCCTCAAACAATGGATCAGCACCGGCCTTGGAGGCTGGTCTGTGCTCAGCATCGGAGCCGGTTGCTTGCGCACCCTCTCTATCTCCAACTCCCCACCAGTTTCAACACCCAGTCTCTCTGCGAGAATCTTTCGAACACAGTCAAGCAGTGTACCATTAGTAGTACCAAAGGTCTCCTTTAGGCCCACCAACCTCACATTATTTTGCCTGCTTTGATTTTCAAGGAATCACCTCCACAGTTCCTCTGTCTGTTTATCCTTACTCTCCTTGTCATTCATCAGCTGCGCCGACGCCTTCTCCCGAGTTGAGGTCAACAGCACACCCTCCCCACTGGGGAGATGCCAAGTCCCCTGGATACCCAGATATCCAATACCCTGTGCGAGCTGCCGCACCCTGTTGGCAGTCAGACGTCTCGGAGTTCCTTCGGTCCTTGGTCCCCAGAAGCGATCACACACTCTAACACTGACTCTTAAATGAACGACTCTCAAGCAGTTTCTAACTTTCAGCTCCTTTTAATCTAAATTAGGCAGATGAATGATTACAGAGATCAGCGCTGAGAATCCTGTCTCGGACGGTCACCATCTGTGACAGGATGACAAAAGAGCCTCGAAAGAAGGTCACATGTAGTTTTATATCTGGTACTCCAATGCAATAGATGTGCCCTCCCTCAGTGATTATCAGTAGACTGTGTGTCACCATTGTGGTGTCTATCTGGTAGGTTGTATAGTAGCGGGTGTCCATCCTTAATCTAAGTGTGCCATGGCATTATAATCAAACCAGTTACCGACTGCTCCACTATCAAACCCAGTGTCCCAGCCGCAGGTCATTCATGACAAACCTTGGGCCATTTATCCTTGTAATGTGTGTTGATGAGCATTCTTATCCTAGTCTAACAAAAGGGAAACATTAGAACTTCTGCTTTATATCACTATGGTATAAATGGGGATAACAGCTATGAGTAACATTAATAAAGGTTCCCAACAACCCCTTCCAAGGAATCCAAAAAAGGTGGGTAGTGAACTGCTGTTTGGTGCATAAGCACAAACAACAGTCAGAACCCGTCCCCCCACCGGTAGGCGGAGAGAGGCTACCCAACGTACAGGCACCGAGATGCGGAGCAACAAGTATGCCCACCCCGGCTCAGCGCCTCTCACCAAGGGCAACGTAGACTCTAAGAGACTGGTGCCAGAGCTGTGCGTCGAGGTGAGCCCAACTATTTTTAGCCGGAACATCTCTACCTCGCACACCAACTCAGGCTTCTTCCCCACCAGAGAGGTGACATTCCATGTCCCAAGAGCCAGCTCCTGCAGCCGAGGATCAGACCGTCAAGGTTTCCGCCTTCAGCCGCCACCCATACCACATTGCACCCAACCCCTTTTGGCCCCTCCCACAGATGGAGAGCCCATCGGAAGGGGGACCCATGTTTCCTCTTCAGGTTGTGCCCGGCCTGGCTCCAGAGTGGGGCCCTGGTGACCCGCATCCGGGCGAGGGAACACTGTTTTCATTTATGGTAATCATCATTAGGGGTCTGTGGGCTGCGCTTTGTCTGATCCCTCACCTAGCACCTGTTTGCCTTGGGTGACCCTACCAGGGTCATAAAGCCCCAGACAACATGGCTCCTAGGATCATTGGCACACAGCCCAGGGAGGGGATCCTTATTATCTTGTAGTGTAAATCTGTCTTACAAAAATCTAGATTTCCCAAACTTCAGACAATCCAATAATGATTTACTGAGTTGTCTGCCACTCATCCCTGTCTGTTTCTGCCAGACACTGCTACATCATGACCTAACAACATTAGGAAAGTTAGCAGCTTACCATATCAGTCATCTGCTAAAAAAATCAAGAAAAAAGCCTTCAGAGCTGGAAAAAGCCAGTTCTGAAGGTAGGAGTATTTTATTCTGTCATGGGAATGTCTTGATTGTTCAGTGGATCTGTCATCAGAGTAATATGTTTCGTTAAGATAAAATAGATTTCCAAAAGTTGATTTAGTCTCCTATATTTTCGTCCTTTTTTTAATGCCCAGTACCTTAACTCCACCACCATAATGTGTATACTTTGTTTTTCTGTTCTAGTGTTGGAGTCATGACTCAGACAGTGCAGACGAATGGGGTCCAGTCCCTCAGCAAGACCTGGGAATTAAGTCTCTATGAACTACAGAGAACACCACAGGTAAAGTCTCACCAAGATCGCTTTTCATGTATCTATTAGTTTTTTTCCCTTTTTATTGAATCAGTTCATGGCTGCAAAAAGTTCATCCCTCCGCCCAAGCAGCACTGCAAAGTCCTGCTGGAGGTGGGTGGGTCCGGTAAGTATTCCTATGAAGAAAGGACTATATAATCCAACCTATAAATTATGTTTCTCCTCCTACTGGGATATGGAAAAAAAACTTCAAACTGATGTGTACAAAAGGTGTCCTGATCAGATGTATGGACCATTTTAGCTGACTCCTCTTAATGCAGAACGTCTTTCTCTAAGCTTCTCCTAAATGGCTGAGCCCAGCCACCCCTCTACGTCTTCTTTTTGTTTCGGCTTTTCACTTAAGTGGTTGCCACAGTGAGTCACTTGCTCTATCTAATTCAATCCTTTGCATCTTCTTCTCTCACAACCACTACCTTTATGTCCCATTTCACTCCATCCATGAATCTTCTGTTAGGTCTTCCTCTAGGCCTCCTGCCTGGCCTCTGCATCCTTCTAATGTTGGCCTCACTATCCCCCCTCTTAATAAGTTCACAACATCTCAGTCTGGCCTCTGGCTTTGTTTCAAGACGAGAAGAATCAGTGGTGGGTTTAATTTTTTCACAAAAAAAACAACCAATTTTGATTAAAAATGGCCCTGATGAAAGATAGCCTTTCTGAAGACTGGGGGGACTTATACACTATATTGCCAAAAGTATTTGCTCACACCACCAAATCAATCTATTCCAATGTGACAATCACTTTAATGCCTGCAAGTTTTGGTGAGGAGAAACTTGACTGGCCTGTCCTGACCTCAACCTTCTTGAACACATTTGGGATGAATTAGAGCAGAGGCTGCAGTTCTGGTTTTCTCATCTAACTATAAACACTCTCCTAAACCTTGTAGAAGATGTTAACAGAATAAAGTTGCAGTTGCTGCCAACGTTGGGTCCATCACCTGGACCTTGAAGATTAAGAATAGGATGTCATCAAAGTTCATGTATATGTAAAAGTAGACAGATGGATACAATATAGTGTACAGTCCCTTTTCTACCGAAAACCCCAGGATTTAAAGCTCCAGGATTTTTTTTACCCGGGTACTAGAAATCTCAGGGAATTTCATCCTTTCTTTTTCTATTGCCATGAACCATTACGATGTTAATTTAACATTGAAGTTCTTAAAATAAGTTTCCTCTGGTTATATTGTGAAAACAGTCCGTCATTAAATCATGCTTTTATTTTGAAAGCGGATCCGTAAAAGTGACTTACTCTTAGTACTTTGGAAAACTGAAGGATTGTCTGTTAGTCAATAGTACACAGCAAACTATACTGACTAACAGCACTATCTACCAACAAATAGCAACATGATAGAAGTTAGCAGTTTCTGCTAGCTCCTTGACAGAACCAAAAGCTGAGGTGGTGACGCTGTTCCAGAGATCTTCTCTGTCCCACCCCCTTTGTACTTACATTACCACCTGCATGTTGAGGAGAAAAAGACGATAAAAAGACCAAGGAATGTAAAAAAGAAAGATGGAAAAAAATGGCTTCAGGGAAATCTGTTGGGTAACAAAATACAACCGGGATATATTAGAGGCGAATATATCAGTGCCTAAGAAATAAAAGGACAGTAATATATTTTTAAGGGAAAAAACATGTTTTAAATATATTTGGATGGTAATAAATATGAAAAAAATAAAAGGTATAGGAAAGATAAACCAGCAAGAAATTCACTTGTATTAAATAAACAATGAAGAGTTCAAAAAAGTATATGATTTGAAAATTAGTGGTTTAAATAAAAATAGTTGATTAAAATAGAAATGTATACATTTACATCGAATTAATTGATCAATTATTGAATAAATTCCTTTTTATTATTTTGATGCATTTAATGGCACACCAATTTATTTTTCTAGCTACTCTTTGGCCCAGTAATTATTTTATAGTAATTTTTTTATTTCTGTATTTTTTCTTAAATACGGCAGGATTGGTCCTCCATTGAGCAGTGTTAAAGTTATACAGTTTATTAATTCCTTCCATTATTTCTTAATTTGCAATGAATCCATAAGCAGAATAAGCTTAAATTATTATTTAATTTTTTACCAATTTGCCTCTGGCCGGAGTTGTTGCTTAACATCATGATTCATTTACAATAACTACTAAACACTGAATAACACACTTATTTTTCTTTCATTATCATCAGGTAAACTCATATCAGATAACTACAAAACATGTTTTTATTAAAACGTTTATTTATTAAAATAAAAAAAACTGTCCAGCATTACAGGGAATTAATACTTTAACTGTCTAATCGTAAACAAATATTTATATAAAGGATAATATGCATAGACAGTGGAGCAGAGGATGGCAAGATCACTGGATTGCTTCTGGCAGACTGCATCCAAACCTGGAACTGTGGTCTCTCCTCCTGCAGCGCCCTCTGCATAAAACTTTGAAAAATTTAAAATATTAAAGAGTTCATGCTTCACTAAGTTGGGTTTACATTAAAAGACAGTCTTAGGGAAATATGTATTGTTTATGTACATGGAAAATGTACATAAACTCAACCGGAAAAGGGTGGCTTGTCCTCTTCAGGTTGGAGGGGAGTTCCTGCCTCAAGTGGAGGAGTTCAAGTATCTCAGGGTCTTGTTCATGAGTGAGGGAAGAATGGAGCGGGAGATTGACAGACGGGTCGGTGCGGCTGCCGCAGTAATGGGGGCACTGTGCCGGTCCGTTGTGGTGAAGAGAGAGCTGAGCCGAAAAGCGAAAAGCTGAGTCTGCTGCCCCCGCGACCCGGTTCCGGATAAGCGGACGACGACGAGTACGAGTACATGGAAAATGTTAAGTACTCTGATCATCAGTACTGCATTAAAACATTTGTCTTAACATTAACATCTAAAACATTGTCCTCACTGTGGTGAGGCTTCTGGTGACGTCATAATAGGAATAACAGCGTGAGAGCAGAGCTCTGTCAGAAATTACTAAAAAATAATGACAACTGTATATTTTGAGAACCTTCTGTCCTGTAAGAGATAGTTAAAAAGGATGAGCACCTCCACGAGACAAAAAACGTCCAGCAAACAAGGGACTTCAAAAGAGACGGAAGACAAACAACAGGAATTGCCAAGTCCATGTGACGCTGGCATAAATGCTACTAGCTGCTAGCTAAATGGGGAGGCCATACTTCTAGAGCAGATCGAAAAGCTCCGCAAAGAGAACAGTGAGGGTCATAGTCAGACCAAATCATCTTTGGATCGCTTGGAACAGGCGGTGGCGGATATTAAGGGACAAATTGCTGAACATGAAGAGAGAATAATTGGTTTAGAAGAAAGGATGAGCACGATTGAAGATATGGAGCCACTGCAGCAGGGGGCGCCCTGACATTTTCTTCACCACGATATGGAACTCATAGCTGTATGTGATGATCTTCAAAATAGAATGAGAAGGAATAATGTGAGAATTTTTCAAATACCAGAGGGGAGCAAAGGTGAAAATATTGAATTTGTGATCTGTTACACAATGTGCTGACGCTTCTACCTGAGATGGACATTAGGATCGAGAGAGCCCACCACTCACTTCAGTCAAAACCTAAAGACCCAGGGTCTCCTCCCAGGGCTATCATAATAAGATTTTTGGACGCCACGGTAAAAGACCGGGTTCTACAACAAGCGTGGCGCCAAAAGAGGGTTTTGTTTGAAGACAAGATCTTTTTTGACCAGGACTATTCTCCTGAATTACAAAAAAGCGAGCCAAAGTACATGTCGGGATTAAACAACTTTTACAAAATGGCATCGAGGCAAAGTGCCTGTACCCAGCACGCCTTAAATTGAAGTTGGACTCGGGAGAAAAAAATCTTCTATACACTAATGAGTGCTTCCGAAGTGCTGAAGGATCTAGGTGTTCAGGTCCACCGTGGAGAGAAAGAACGCCTTGAGCAGAGACTGATGGAAGGGTGGACCATCAGCACGAAGAGAAAAAAAGGAGAGACGTTGTCATCAACTGACTTAAAAGTCATTATGCAGGAAGAGGACTAACCTACTGGAAATAAGGTAATATAAAGCCCAGATAGTCAAGGTTGTAAGAGCTATTTAGTTAATTTGGGCATATATGGACACAGTCTAAGTAGAAGGTTACTGTGCTTAAAAAAAAAAAAAAAGTTTTCAAGGATAATTTGAAAATTTTTTGTTTTAATTCTGACGAGAACTGTTTTCTTTTTTTGTACTATGAGTGTACAGCACTCAATGACACCTCTTTTACATGTTTGTGTAGTATTGGTCGTTTTTGCACATGTATGTGCTCTTTACCACAGGGAGGTTAGGTCACCACTCTCTGTCCCATCACCAATGGGAGTCAGACATGGTTTCATCTAGGGGGCTGTGGCTAAATGGGAAGATGGAAGTTTAGTTCTGTGTTCAAAGGGTTCAAAGTGTTTTATTTCACCTGACATGTATGATAGATTGTGGCATATTTAACTTTACACAGCTATTTTTTTCTGTGTTTTCTCAAGAGTACTATATGGAAGGACAGGGCAACATAATTTGAATAAATATACTAATAAATATACTAATAATGTCTTCACAATGTAGTTACTTATAATATAAAGGGAATCAACAACCCTATTAAAAGGAAAAAGATTTTGGGACAGTTAAAAAATTTGCATTGTTCTATAGCTTTGCTTCAAGAGACACACCTATAGGAAGTAGAACACTAGAAATTAAAAAGGGAATGGGTGGACCAAGTTTATAGTTCTTCATGTGGTGGGGGGGGAAAGAGAGGGGTAGCAATACTGTTTAATAGTAGTGTGTATTTTAATAATGAAAAAGTATTTCAGGATGCAGGGGGTCGATATGTTATGGTGGTCGGTACGATTGCAGGACTTCAAGTATCCTAAATAAAGTACCCGAATAAAGATTGCCCACACTTTTTCAAGAAGATAGCTCATTTGTTGGCTGAAAAGGGGCCCGAATGTTACTTGTAGGTGGTGACCTTAACCGTGAGATTAATAATAAATTGGATAAATTACCCATAATGACTAAACCACAATCCAGAATGTCCAAGAGTCCTAACATATATGATGAAAGAACTGCGGTTAGTAGATGTATGGCGTTACTTACAGTACATCCGACTGAAAGAGATTTTACATTTGTGTCCCAGATACATGGAAGCTATTCAAGACTAGGTTACTTTCTCATATTAAAGAAAGATGCATTTTGAATTAAAGATAGTGTAATTGAACCAATAACAATCTCTGATCATAGCCCAGTAACTATGACCCTGGATATGGGATTTGAAAACCATTCTAAATACTGGAGAATTAATGTGTCATTGTTAACAGATACCAATATACGAGAGGAAGTACGGTCAGCAATAACTGAATACTTTGTCCTGAACGATAATGGTGCGATTTCACCAGCAATGCTGTGGGATGCAGGAAAGGCCACGATAAGGGGAAATTTTATTTCTAGGGTCTAGTTTGAAGAAAGACAGACTAAAAAATCAACAGGATTTGGAAACACAAATGAAACGTTTAGAAATTGACCACAGACAATACGGCAGGCAAGAAATACTTGATAAACTAAAAGAGACCAGAGCAAAGTTGGACGAGTTATTAACATATAAGGCAGAGGGTGCCCTAAGGTTTACAAACAGAAAGTATTATGAAATGGGAAATAAGGCCAACAGGTTGTTAGCTTTTCAATTGAAAAAGGCACAGGGTAGTCGTGTAGTTCCTAAGATTGAACATATAAATGCTAACAAAATTGAAACAAGTCCCAAGGCAATATCAGACATTTTTGCGGAATATTATGGACAACTGTATAAGGGTCAGATATCAAAAGTAGATAACATGCAAGATTTCTTTAAAACTCTCCAAAACAACTTAACTGATAGTGAAGCAGCAAGTTTAATAGAACCTATAAAAGAGGGTGAAATTAGAGAAGTAAATAAAAAAATAATAGGTCACCAGGAATAGACGGGTTTGCTGGGGAATATTATAAAACTTTTGTTAACGATCTTGCACCCATGTTATGTAAACTTTATAACTACAGTATGTATTAGATTCCGGAAATCCAGATAGCTGGTCCGAAGCTGCTATTACAGTGTTACATAAGGATGGGAAAGATCGGCTACAGTGTTCTAGCTATCGACCAATAAGCCTTTTATGTGTCGACCATAAGATATTAACGTCTATTTTAGCAACAAGGATAAAAAAATTTATAAAACCGGATCAGACAGGGTTTATCTCAGGCCTCCAAGGCATTAACAATGTGAGGAGAACTTTGAATTTGCAGTCTATAATGGCAAAAGACAAACAAACCTCTATGCTCCTTAGTTTAGACGCAGAGAAAACGTTCGATAGGGTTGATTGGATGTTTTTGGAATTACTATTACTAAAATGGGCTTTGGGGAAAAATGTGTTAAATGGTTTAACTTTCTATACAAGAACCCTATGTCAAAAGTAAGAGTTAATGGGCACTGTTCTGATTTTTTTTTTTTAAGGTAGAGAGAGGGGTGGGACGGGGACTCTTTGTCCCCTGTCCTCTTTGCGGTGAGTGTTGAGCCTTTGGCTGAGGTTATATGTCAAAATATACAGATTCAAGGAATAACTGATGGGGTAGGAATAATTCACAAAATTGCTCTCTTTGCTGATGATATTTTACTTTTTGTTAAACATCCAAAATCATCGATCCCATTGCTTATGTTATGTTCAGATACATATGCTGACATCTCAGGATACAAAATAAACCAAAATAAATCAGAGGAGATGATGATGATATCAAGGAATTGGCCAGAGGAGTTAAATAAAACAATGTCTTTTTGTAGGTTGGATAAAGGCTTTAGGTACCTGGGGATCATTTTGACGCCTAATCCGCAAATTTGTTTTATGCTAATTATACAAAGCTAGTAAAACAATTAAAGAATGACTTAAATCCTTGGGAGTTTCTCCCGCTCTCTTGATTGGGCAGAGTTGAGACTGTAAAGATGAACTTGCTTCCTCGTCTTCTCTTTTTGTTTCAAACTTTGCTCATAAGAGTCCAAGTTTCTACATTTAATATGCTAAATAAATTAATATTCCAGTTTATTTGGCAACACAAGAGGCCCAGAATAAAACTTAAGATGCTTTATTTGCCTAAAGATAAAGGAGGATTGGCTATACCTAATTTAAAACATTACTATTGGGCAGCCCAATTAGTGGCTATAGTCACATGGATTGGGGGAGGCAAGGAGGCAATTTGGAACCAAATAGAACAGAGCGAAACTAGGGGTATACTTTTGTCAACACTGCCTTTTGTTGAGTCAAAACTTATTACTAAACTGAATATTGGGAATGAACGGATTAAACATGCTTTGAAGGTCTGGATGGAAGTTAAGAAAATGTTGACAGAGACAGGTTCAATATCCCGAGCTATGCCAATAGTGGGTAAGTTAGTTTCCCCCCTCCACATGGGATCATGGATTTAGGAGATGGGCTATTAAAGGTCTTACCACCCTTGATCATCTGTTTGAAGTGACAGGCCATAAGTCTTTATCACAGATAAGGTAACAATTTGATCTTCTGGCAAATAATATGTATAGGTATCTCCAAATCAGACATGATATTGTGAGCCATAAAGAGAAAGAGAGAATTCATAAAGATCCAAACCCGATGGAACAATATTTTATTACCATTCTAGAAAAGAAATTGCCCTGTCCTGAATCTACAATGTTATGTGTGTATGTTTTTGTGTGAACACAGATATGTGTGGCTGTGTCTCATCTTTTCTTTTATTTCTGTCTTGGATAAATGTCAGGATTTGTTCTGTAAAAATTTCCAAAATAAAAAGAACCCCTGAAGGCTCCCACAGAATTCGCCGTACTGTGAGTGGCTCGGACTCTTGTCTGGCACTGCGTGGACTTCTGAGGTTTCATAGTGGAGCGTACCAATTTCCTGCATTTCTGGTAACAACTACATTTCCAAAACTTTCTGCCATGGCATGATCAGATGAGGAGGAATAACTAATTTGCCTTGTAGCTTTCACAAAACAAAGAGAAAAGAAGGTGGTATATAAGGCCATGAAACCAGACTAGGGATGAAGAAAGAGAATACACCTGCCTGTCTGTTGCCTGCCGAGCAGTTTGTGTGACACCGCAGTCGTAAAAATTGATCTTTGGGTGAATGTGTCTAGCAGATGTCTGCTTTGAGTCAGCCTTGTGTATGTGCGGGCATCCCTGGCGCCAAGTACACCCGATTATGTGGGAGAATTGAGAGAATGCACTCAAACGTCTGTGTGCTATAATCTTTATTTGGATGTGTTTCTGTCTGTCTCAGGAGGCTATAACAGACGGACTAGAGATAGCAGTGTCACCCAGGTCTTTGCACAGTGAACTTATGTGTCCCATCTGTCTGGACATGTTGAAGAACACAATGACAACTAAAGAATGTCTGCACCGCTTCTGCGCTGACTGTATCATCACAGCTTTGAGATCTGGGTGAGTTCTTTTTTTTAATCCAAAGACTAGAAAACCTTCTTTGCTAATGTCCTGGATTATGTTGGTCCTACTGTTAAAATGTGAATATCTGAATATCATCTGAACCCCTTGCTTGTTCTTTGTTACTGATGTATGCACAACTTCAGTACTTATTAAAAAATGTCTTTGGTATTCTATGTTCACAAATTTTACTGCCATGTTATTTGTGAAGTGGGGTCTCTTCCTACTGGCAAATTTCCCTAATCAGTTATACCTATTCAGTCTTTTTCTGTCATGTTATGAACTTAATACGTTTGCCATACTAATTGACCTCTGTAGGGTCTGATGTAAAGCTTGGTTAAACTGGGTTTTTGCAGTTTTCAAGGTGAACAGGTTAACAGGGAATCTTTTTTCACTTCTGGATAATCTCTCTTATTATAGAATCATGAACTTGTAGTAGTTAGGAAATGGCATTATCGCCCTTTTTTAAATTGACAGCAGCAACAGTTGTTGATCTGTCTCTTCCAGGAAAGAGAGGCCCACATATGCAGTCTAAATTCGTTTCAAACCAGTAAGGATCGACTTTCTGCTAATGCACTTTGTGTTTTAACTTAGATTTTGATCCAGTAAGATCAGATTATGTGCTATTTGATGTATGTCTGTGCTTGCAATGACCCCATTGTAAGCACTATAAAGGAGCGGTTTATTTAATATGTAATGTCATAGAGAAATTAAAAAGAATGCTCACATTTGTGACCGCTGAAAGGAAAGGGACAGCTTTTATATTAGGGGACTCCAAAAGCAGTTCGGGAAACACTGTATAATGTTGCACATTTGATAACCATTTCCTGATATATCGAACACCGAAGCCTTTCAGTGGAGGAAGTGAGTCCTCGCCCAAAGATGTCTCACAGTATTGATGCTGTGGATTAGAGATGGGCGATTATATTATCACAAAGTTTCTGATAGTGAGGACGATAAAAGTGACAAGTGCCAATTATCAAACTCATTTTAATAAAAGTAACTAAATTATTCAATAAACTAAATACATTTTATGCTAATCAGCACACTTTAATTCCAATGAATTATACATATTTGTTGATTCTATCATTGATTAAATTGTGGGAAAATGGGTCAAACAGCAGAAGTAAAACTCCCAACTATGCTGTCAGTTTTTAAGCTTCGCAAACATCATTTAATGAAGTTCATTGTCAGCAAGATAAATCCCAATTCTTATCATATTTTTTTCCACCAAATACTATGATTGATAATTGCCAGTCCATGCTTTCAACTTTCGATATGCAGCTGACTACTGAACCGCTGGAGAGTTATTTTATGCGATGATTTATTTTAATGTCTGCTGTCGCCTTCTATCTTTGCAGGAATAAAGAGTGCCCAACCTGTCGTAAGAAGCTTGTTTCTAAGCGGTCTCTGCGTCCAGACCCCAATTTTGACGCACTGATTAGTAAGTAACCACACAGAAGAACAAGTAGGTATCTTTAATTCTGAAATTTGTCCCATACAAATGTTAACACTTTGTTCTAGAAATGATTTAAACGTTTAGCGTTTGACATTTTATTTTACTTTTACATTCTTTCTGGGCCATTCTAAACAGTCTGTCCTTTTAGATTTATTTTTGAGTTTAATAATGGATTAAGTTATTATGCGATCATTACACATGCATTATACATTCATAATGCTTTCAAATGGGAGAAAATTCTGTAGTTTCAAGGAAAGGTAGCCCTGTAACTTATATGGAAATTTTGTTTCCTTTGTGCCAGTAAAACACAAAGAATCAGCTCTTAAAAATTCAAGTAGACAAACCCTTGAAAGGTTCATTTATTGTAAAGACTCCAAACTGCCCTTAAAAGAATGGCCAAGCCATTTTTGGATAGCCATGGAGCAGCAGCTTATTGTGCAGCCTGATTAGTGATAATCAACGCTTCTATTTAAAAGCATAATTTCAGATGAGTAGCTGCACAAAAATACATAGGCGCTACATCCGAGACCTGTATCTTCTTTTTACAATTTCAGGTAAGATTTATCCTAGCCGAGATGAGTATGAAGCCCACCAGGAGAGAGTTTTGGCTCGCATTAGCAAACACAACAATCAGCAAGCTTTGTCCCACAGCATAGAAGAGGGGCTGAAGATACAGGCAATGACCAGGTAAACACAATCCCTGAGACACGTGCTGCATAGAGTTGCTGCATGCTCGGTTACTTGGTCTTTCTCTCATTGTCAGGCTGCAGCGTGGAAAGAGACACACAGTCGAAAATGGCAGTGGAGCTGAGGATAACGGAGACTCCTCCCACTGTAGCAATGCGTCTGTCCACAGTAATCAGGTATGGCCTAGTGTAAAGAAGTAAAGTCATGTGATTCAAGAGACTTGTTACAATATAGCATGTGTTATGACATAACGGTTGCAGTAAAACACATTTATGATATGTTTTCCAGTCACATGTTGTCTATTGGTACCCTAGGAGGCAGGTCCAAGCATCAAGCGCACCAAGACAAGCGATGACAGCGGTTTGGACATGGATAATGCTGCTGAGAATGGGGGAGGAGACTCTGTAATTGATGGTGGTGCCAGTGAAATAGAACTGGTGTTTAGGCCACACCCCACCCTGATGGAGAAGGATGATGGTCACAACAGGTGTGCTCACGAAAAAACATACATTTAGAAATTCTAAATTGCCAAATTGGCAATTTAGAATTTCTATATGTACGTTCATAATAATGAAGTAGCGTCAAACATACATTTAGATCTGGTTGTGCATTGTCATCTACAAGTCTGCTCCTGACTGTATCTTTTGCAGTGTGGAGTTTGTTCCTCGCTACATTAAGACTTCTGGTAATGCCACTGTGGATCACCTTTCTAAATACCTGGCAGTTCGACTGGCTCTGGAGGAACTGAGAAGAAATGCTGAGGCCAGTCCAGTTAATGTTGAGGCAGCGTCAGAGAAACAGTACACCATCTACATACCTACAGCTGGGAACCAGTTCACTGTGAGTACTCACATTGTCAGGGACACACTAATATATATGCTGGTCATAGCCCCACAATGAGCTGTAATGCTCCTCTTATATTACAACCCACTCTTCTCGGATTGGGTCAGTTTAACATGGTCTGATTCATTTTGTATTACAATTGGGTACCATCTCAATGGGGATGGGAACATTAATAGCAGGGTTGTCCAAAGTGACGAGATGGGAACACAAAAATACAACAACAGCCTAGACGGCCACTCTGTTTACGGCTGTTGTCAGACTCTGCGTGAAAGAAGAGAACCAGAGAAGGCTCTGGGCTGAGAGAGCCTTCTCTGGGTCTCAAAAGGTCTTGAGTGTGTTCTCAACAATGAGAACCGGTTGTTTTTTCTTTTGAAACAATTGCTGTATTAAATAAACAGGTACACCCATGTCTGCTTTTGTTAGGCTCAGTTGACACACCATGTACAGAGGCTAAAGTCGGTTTAAATGTTAACGTCTGTTCACAGGTTCTGAACGGTTCCTTCTCTCTGGAGCTCGTCAGTGAAAAGTACTGGAAGGTCAACAAACCCATGGAGCTCTACTTTGCACCCACTAAAGAACACAAGTAAATGCGCATAAGACTACAAATCTCCACAACTCCATCCATACATACATAAACATACACACCTGTTGGAGGTAAACAAATGGACATGGCTACAGCTTCACACACAAACAAACGGAGAAGTATGTGTGTCTGACAGAGACCAGGGGGTTTGGTTGAACCTTCAAATGGACTCCTGTGAATAGAAAAAAAAACTCTGTTTTATATTTTCTGTACCTTTGTTGCTTGTTAGACAGCAGCAGATCAGTACAGCAGATTACACCTCAAACAGCAAGTGTAGAGCTTCTCCACATACAGCCTTCATTCATTGCCTTGGCCTTCACTGTTAAAGCAAAACGATCTGTTGTAACTTTGTTTTCTGTGTCAAACATGATGATGTTGTTCCTGCACCTCATTGTCAACAAACACCTCTGCCCAGAATTTAGAGCATATTTTATTATGACACTGCTGTTATGATCCATGTCTGCAAAATGAAGAAAAAAAAGATGGAGACAAACTCACCCAATAAACTAATTTCTCAGTTTCCAAACTGTAATTGAGCATGTAACATGCATCTGAACTGTATTTAAGGACTCAACTGTAAATATAAGGAGAATATGAAGCTTGTTATTGATCTTTGAAAATGTTCTTCTGAGTACACATTCTTTGAAACCCCCTCTTCGAGAGCTGCTTGTCCTTTGGCCTAAATTTCAAAAGGTTTTGAGGCAGAATGAGTCAAAGGGGACTTTTTTGCTCCTTTTTAAAGTTTATGTTCAAAATGTTCAAAGTTAGTGTCTGAAATAAGATCAGTAAGAACACGTGAGAACAACCAGTTTTTCTTTAATAATAATTGGGATATGATATTTAGGAACGTTTGAGTTAGACTGTTCTAAAGCAGAATTTAAGTAGTGCTGTATAAGCAAATTATATGTAAAATCTTTGGTTTCTCTTTTTTGTGTTGCATGTCACTGTAAAGTTTGAGAAATTCCAAATGTCTGACTGGCCAGGCTTGATGTTTGTCATCTGAAAACCCTGACTTGTTTTGTTTGAGCATTCTTCTTTCTGTTGTCCTGATCTGTTGCCATAGAAACAAACTGTCTTTTAAAATCTGTGGCTGCACTCTGTGGCTCATCCTTTTTATAAATGTCTTTTGTAACACGGAGAGGAAGCTATGTGTATTATTCGAAGGGGGTGGGGTGGTATGGGGAGTGTTTTTGTCAGACCTCTACAGTATTCAGTGTCCATTGAAACTTTGTGGTTTGATCAGCAATGACACACCCAGTCTCTCACAGCATCCAAGGAATGAAAACCGTTAGAAAAGTTCAGCTCTGTGTGTAGCTAACTAATGGATCTGAATGGAACAGGAGTTGCAGAAAAAGAGCATTTTGAAGAATTCTAGTTTTTCAGAAAGCAAGATTGTCTTACTTGACTGTGAAGTTTGTATGTAAAATCTTCTAACTTTTTTTTCTCTTGCATCTTATTTGTTAACAGTGAATATCCGCAAGGCTCAAATACAGCCACCAGGAGTCAGAAACACTTAACAGGAAGGAACTTTGGAGAGATCAGAGTGTTGGGTTTGCATAAGAGCAGAATATTGATGTTAATTTTAAATTAACTAATTTCTTCTGCTGTTCCAAAACGGATGCTGGTCATTTCTCCACTTGGCCATTGCATACATTTGCAGCATAGGTCGTTTCATAGCAACTTTTTGGAGTCATCTACTGCAAGAGGTTATGCATCTGTTTATACTGTACCTGCATGGGGGACTTTTGCTCGCTGCTTTTACTAGGGAAGATTTATAGTTATTTTCTTTATTTGCTCACAGTGGACTGTAAAGAAATGTGGCTATGATTAAACAATCCAGCAGCAGCAGGTCATATGTCATAAGTCTGCTGCCCCAAACAGGAGTTGAAACCACAATCAGTCCAAACAGGGTGTATTACAATGTTTTCCGAAAACATGAATGTTTTAATGATAAATATGTGAGATTTAAGCACTTTAATGATTTATCTCTAAACTTCACAAAGATACTTGGCGACTAAGAAAACAAATCTGGGATGCAATGGTTGAAGTGCATGTGCGCAAAATAATTTATGAAAAGTGGAGGAACAAAGTAGCAGGGAGGCAAACTGAGCCAGTGACTTCCATCAGCTGTGGAGCTCTAAAGGGTTAGAAAAGGTTTTGTCAGCACAATGGAAAGTTCAGAATCTCATAGCTAATGCAGACATGATCTGAGCACAATGCAGGTACATTTAATAACTGCATTACAAATTTTAGTAAAATCAAAGTTTTGGATTTAAATAATGGTGTTTCATAAACAAGGAGACAATGCGTTAGATTTTTAAATTCCTTATTGACTTGTTATTCACTCTTCAAAACTAGAAATAACAATTTAAGTTTGTTTTTTTTACTTTTTAGTGTCTGAATTTCGAACATAAAATTTAATTTTTTTGACCTTGTATAAATTAAGCCCTCTTTATAAAACCTCGTCAATATAGGAAACCTGAATTTTGTGCATACCCAGCAGTTTTCTTAACTTAACCATTTTAAATGGCCTGTTACTAACAAAAACAGATCTGGATGAAGTTTCCTTTTCATTAGTGTTAGATATTTTTGGGATGGAAACACAAACTGGCAGGTTAGTTTATAATAAGGTGACATGTTTTTGAGCTTTCAGACTGACCTTTGGAGATTAAAGAGGAAGATTTATGTCTCGGAAAAAAACTACTTGGAAGTGGAACCTTATCGTGGAGATTTTATTTTCATCCATTATTGTCCAAACTGTGAACCAATGAGGGTCACCCCCAAATGAGCACAATTGCTTTATTCTTGTTATATTTGGTACCTGTGTGTGTGTGTCTGTGTGTGTGGATCTGTACTGCATTTTTTCTGGTTGGACAATAAAACCTAATCTGTGTGTTTAACATAAAACTTTATGCTTACTATCCAAGACATGTCTGGGACTGGTGGATGGATAAACATCTAAAGTCTTCAAACTTTAAAATGAAGTACCACATGTTGACAAATGTTCTGATTAATGGGAAGTAGGTAGGCTTAGTGTACAGAAAGTGCCTATTTTACTCCAAAAAAGGTTTATCTTGTAATGAGATTCAAACTGCCATTTAAAAGTTTAGACAGCCCCCAAAAATTTCTCCTCCTTTCTTTGATCAAACAAAACTCCAAAGACAGTGTTGTACATTGTTAAAGATTGTTCAAGCTTGATGCTGTTTGTGTTGTTGGAGTCTGCTTTGCATAATTGCACCTCCACATTTCCTGCCATCCAGTCAGAGAACCATAGAAGCATCCATAGGTTTAGGAGACTGGAAAATCCAAATCTTTTTACAGATTACCATTTTATAAACACTAGGCTTGGCTGATTAGTTTAAAAATTAAAACAGATTTAGCTAAAAAATGGATTCAAGGTCATTTGAATCATGCTGTTTATTCATTTTAAAAACAAATTTGTACCTACCTAGTCTGAAGAGGTTTAAACCAGGGAAAAATTGAGTAACAAACAGCCTACAATTTAATTTGCACTGGAATATTTCTTGTAAATTGGCAGGTTATGAATAAACTAAAGAAAACTACAGAATATGAAATTATGTGCACATGGATAACAGCAGTCTGCATGTTTTTTGATTCCTTGGTATAGAGAACTTTGATGGCATCCTATAATGCATGGTGGAGGAAGTGTGGTCATTTGTGGTGGCGGAAGGTGTTCTAGAACTATATGGGTTAGACATTTAGCCAGTTTCCACACCAGCTGAGGCTGGTTTGGGACGAGTTATAGAAGGATTAAGGAATCAGCAGAAACCCATTTCAAACTGAAAGAAGAATTAACATTAGAAATGTTTTAGAAATTTTGTCTTCTGTTTGCTCTGCAGTGTTGAATGTGCTGAAATTTTAAAAAATCACATTCTGCGTCATCTGTCCTACATAGAACAGAGTACAATAATAAAGGTGATGAGGACACGTGTTTATTTTAAGAAGTATGAACAAAATGACTGTCACAAGCCCATCAAAGTCGACTGTTGAGCAGAACAGATTGAGCTGAAGAAGAAAAGCTTATGTTTCTTTTTCTTATTACCTTCAAGGATAAATGAGCAGTATTCATGTTTAGCTCTTTATTTAGTTTATTTCAGATATAAAAAGCATCCACACAACAGTGTCACCTGGAAACCAGGTTACATGTGGTTTTTGTGGAAAAAAAGTAGAAAAAGGAAAGACTGTAAACAAACTTGTCTACAAAGTTAGAATGTCTGAGGTAAAATGAGGTTCAGTCCCAGGATGCACTGGGTAAAAACCAGGGAAATGCTGTTAAAGGATTAAGGACAAGGACAGCTAAGGCGGGTTAGAATGTTGCAGTGATGCAAATGGAGCAAGGCGGTGCATTGTCATTAAGAAGAAAAGGGGAATTCTGCATGGCTTGCAGATGTAAGCAGTTCCAGGTGCCAGCACCTTCCTGGCTACACTTCTGAATCCCAAAGTTTGGGTGAAAACAGGAATAAAGAAAGTTATGCATCAGAAAGACACACAGCTCCAGTTTCTTTTAAAATACACCCTTTCTGAATATCAACTGTGGTGACTGAGACTGCAGATCATTTGGGATCATCAGACAGTCTTCCTTGCAGTCAGGACTCGGACGATGGAGCCAACACCGCCTACTGCCAGAGCCTGAGGAAACAAGTGAAAAGGAGAACAGGACACTAGGTCAGGAGTCTGCAGCAAGCACAAATAAACCACCAAAAAGTTTCAAACAACTGGAGAAAATTATAGTGGCTTGTAAAAGTATTCATAACCCTTGAACCTTTGCACACATTGTCACATTACAGCCACAAACATAGATACCATATATTTTTTGGACTTTTATGTGAAAGACCAACACAAAGTGGTATACAATTGTGAAGTGGAACAAAAATTATACATGATTTGGTTTTTTTTTTACAAATAAACGGAAAAGGGCATTGTGCAAAAGTATTCAGCCCCCCCTGAGTCAATACTTTGTGGAAACACTTTTTAGGGTGTCTCAACCAGCTTTTCACATCTAGTGACTGAAATCTTTTCCCATTTTTCTTTGCATTACAGCTCAGTCTCAGTCAGATTAGACAGAGAGTTTTTGAACAGCAGTTTTTAGATCTTGCCACAGATTTTTGATTGGGTTAAGGTCTGGACTTTGACTGGGCCATTCTAACACATGAATATGTTTTGTTTTAAACCATTCTATTGTAGCCCTGGCTTTATGCTTAGGGTCTGTGTCCTGGAAGGTGAACTTCCACCTCAGTCTCAAATATTTTGCAGACTCCAACAGGTCTTCTTCCAGGATTGCCCTGTATTTGGTTCCATCCATCCATCAACTCCGATCACCTTCCCTGTCCCTGCTGAGAAGCACCCCCAGAGCAAAATGACCAAAATGTTCAATTACTAAATAATGTATTAATGGCTCTTTTGAAGTATTGGCCAAAATCTAGAAAGTCCAAAATATCAAATACGAATTTGTGGTTTACATTGTCAAAAGCTTTAAGAATGTCAATAAACAAAATAAAGCTGTTTCCAGTGATGTAATCCTTATAATCAAAGTCCAAAATCAACATAATATTGTTACTAATGTGTATTCCTTGGATAAAGCCTGATTGACAATTGTCTATAATAGTATCTAAACAACTTTAGTGTTTCTGCAAAAATGTTAGTATTTTAGCATCATTATTAATTAGTGTAATTGGCCTCTAATTATTGATTTGTAATGGATCCTTATCTGATTTTAGTATCAATATAATTAAGCCATGACACATTGTAGGGGGGAGCTTACAGGTTTCTATCGATTCCTTAAATACATTTAACAAAAAGTCAGATGTGGTCTTGAAAAACCTTATAAAATTTCCCAGTAAGGCCATCATTACCTGGGGATCTATTAGTCTTCAGTTTACTGATACAATGTTGGAGCTCTTCCAGGTATAATTCTTGATCACAGATCTCCTTTTGATTTTTGTAAATAGTTCTTGCCCTATTTTTAATTGTTAAAAGTAGAGGCCATCATTATCGGGTCTTTAAGTGGATAGCTTCTGGCAAAATTCCTCAATAAAAGTAGATTTGTTGAGGATTTTCAGATATTATTGATCTAGAGTTTATGTATGCGATACATTTTTTGATTTCTTTTCCAAATTATGAAAATATTTGCTGTTCCTTTCGCCATGCTTCATCTATTTACGTCAAGAGCGTATTGTCATGTTACATTGTTATAATCATATATATTACCTAATATGTAAATAGTATCCATGAATTCCAGAACCAAAACAACCCACCTCCCAGAACTGTCAGCAATGTTTTTAAGTATTTTTCCCTGAAAAGAACCTCTTAATATAGTAACAGCAGCTCGTTTGTTATTCCCAATTGATATCTAAATTTTATCTCCCATTGGGTTTTCCAAAAATTAAAGTCTGACGCCACAGCATGTTTCCTGTAAAATAAAAACAAAATCTGTCTTACAGTCTTTACAAAATAAAAAATGCCTTTTTTAGCTGATCCTGAATACGGCTTACATTTAATGAATAAAGAGATAAAGACAGAATGAAGTATGCAACAATAAACTCACTTAAAGATCGAAGTTGGTGAGTGCGTAAAAATGACTTTCGTCATCTTAGGAATGTGTCAAAAAAAATCCTTAAAGCAAACCAATAACGTGTCACTTAACTTAGGAATTGTAAAAAATGTTACCTGCAATTTAACTACTAAAGGAAAAATCTGTTTGTAGTGCTGGTAGAACTTACGTAGAACAGAGATACTGAGAAAGAGGCTGCAGATCAATGAGTTTCTTATTTCTGTCTGATTTTCTTCTCGTCAGTGAAGGCTCTTGCTTCAACAAAAAAGCTTTCTTCCCCTGTTTGCGCACCTCATCAAAATGTGGCCAGAACTTGTTGTGCATCTTCTTATCTTTGCTGGTTAACTCCTCACCAAATTTTAGCTTTATTGTTTTGAGAAACTCTGAGCCCTTTGCAGATTTCCAGTTTTGATCTTTGATTGATCTTGAGATTAACCTTATTATCACCGGCCAAATGTTGTCACTTTCTTTCTGGCCAATTTAGTGGCTCCTCAATGGTGTCAGCATTTCTTTTTATCATTGCAACAAGGTTTTCAGCAATTTGTTTTACTTTTTCAGCTACAAGTCGCACAATATTATCTTGTAGTTCAGTTAATGTTGGCTCTATTTTCCCCCTTTTCAGCAGAGGTGTCCATGGAGCTGAATCAAGAAGTGAAGTGTTCTCCAGAGCAGAATTTGCGTATTTGTGCATCTCATTTGTTTTCACAATGTCCATAAAATTTTCAGATAACTCTTCTGTTTTTGAAGCAAATAGGAGTGATTTGCTTGCCTTTTTTACCTTCTCTCTTGGTCTTTTGTCAGCCATTGCGCGTTGCATTTATATTTATTTAACTTCCTTGTTATGCTATGTTTTGTTACCTCGGTAGGATTACTATCTGAGCTCCATCAAACTCTTACACCTCAACTTCCCAGAATCCAGTGAAGCCCGCGCGCCCCAAGAGAAAGCACCGTTTCTCTAAACCAGTTTCTCAAAATAACAGGACGTGGTGAAATTCTTACATATTTCTGAAAATGTGTAAGTGTCATAACAAAACACGTAAGACATTTGTTCTTTTTAATGGTAAGGCTTCTTGTAAATGAACCTGGAATTATTTGCTTCTTTCCTATGTTGCTGTGTATGCTAGCTTCCATTGCAGGCACCAGTAATGAAACCACTGAAATAAAAATATTATGTAAAATTAAGTCATACAGTTGAACCTCTGGCACCTGTTATGTAAAGATCAACTGGTTAGCCCAATTCTTGTTGTAAGTCTTTTTCAAAAGTCTGTTTCACAACCAGTTCAACAGAACAACTCCTAACAGGTTTGTGTGTATTAGGGTTAATACCGACTACTGTCTGATGACGACCGTTAAGAAAACAGTTTGTGCTGCTGCTCTCATTCCTCCACCAAACAGCTTTGTGAGTATGTGAGTTTTTCTTCATTTTATCAGTCGGCTTTCCTGTTTGTTTTGTCTCCTTGGTCTTTTTCAGCTGCAGAGGTATAGAAATATTTTAGTGACGGCTAATTCTTCTTAAATTGGTAAAAGAGGTGTCCAGAAGTCATATTCTGGTGACTTTCACTGACCTCTGGACAGAAACAAATGTATTTCCACATTAAGATTAACGCAGGTTTGCTATACGAACTTTCATGCTTATTGTTTCTCTGCCCATCATTTAAAATATTTTATACATGTTTAACATCAAATACAACAATCTAATTAGGTTATATATTGTATTTCTCTTATGTTATTTTTACAGTTAAAAAATGATTTCTTTGCTTGTATTTTACAGAAAAAAATAGGTCCCAGACCTCAGTCAGGGTTGCCAGAATTATTTTATTCCAGATCTTTCCATCAATTAGGAGAAGTCACTAACACGACATGATGCTGCCACCTTTGTACTTCATAATCGGGATAGTGCAAGCTTCCACCTTCTATCACCAAAGGTAATAATGGTAATTATTGATTTGTCTCCTTTTTTTGTTCTCTTGGTTTCTTCTTGAGAAGTTCTTCATCTCTTCAAAATAATGTCTCAAGTGTGTTTTTGCATCACACCAGGATTAGACATAATCAACTAACTACGTATTTGTTGTCATTTTCTGTGTATATTACGGCAACACCAGAAGCTTTTACATGAAAGATGTCTGCATTGCAGCAAAAGACCTCTCACACAAGTTCCACGGCACTCCTCAAAGCCTCAGTATGGAGGGTGCGGAGGACTGTGAGGGGTCAGAGTTGATTCTGATCTCAGCTGCAATCTAAACTTTGTCAGCAATTAGAAGCATAACCTCCTAACCAAACTGGAGAATTGTATTTATTTTGTTACCCATTTCATGAAACTGGACAGTTGATGTGATAGAGAAATAAATGGTATGGTGGAAATCTGTATTATAAAACAGGGAAAGGGAGGGAGTTGTGGAGCATTTTAATAACCATCAGTCAGGTTCTCGGTATCCGGGGCTGGGTGCTTTGGTGTGTACTGGCTCACTCCCGATGGCTGCTTGCCAGGCCTCTGCTTAGGAAGTGATATGTCCCGGGGTCTCGGGTCTCTGGCTGGATCTGCTAGGGCGTAGACGGCTGCTGGCAAAGCCTGTGAGCTCATCGCTGCAGCTCCCTGGGGCTTCTGCAGTGTGGCTGCTGGGTGGTTCCCCAGGGACTCTCCCCTGCTCTTCTCTGGGGGGGTTGCGGTTGTCCTGGCGATGGTTCTCCTGGGGTTCCTGTGCTCTGGGGGCCTTTGGATGTCAGTGGCTCGGATCTCCTCCGTATCTGTCCCGGGTCTAGGAGGGCAGGTCTGTGGCTCCTCACATTCACTATTGCATATTTTTGTGGAGAAACCTTGTATACACAAACGCGCTCACACTCAGACCCACAGGTGTTTAAATTCAGGTGTTAACAGATACATAAATGTTCTATATTGAGCCGCATTTACCACTAAATACATATTGCATTAAAAAGTACAGTGCACTTTTCGGTACAAAAGCTGGTAATATGAACATTTCTGCAGGTGTAGAAGCAAGCAGGGTGTTATCCGTTTTCTCTTCATCCTTCTTTCTTGCCTCAATTCTTTTCTCCTTCTCTCTCTTACGTGCTTCTTTTTTCTTCCTTTTCATTTCTGTCTCCGTGTTCGTAACAACTGAAATAATCCCAAAGCAGTTTCTAATAAAGTTTCTTTTTATAAATATCAAGCAGAGCTTTAAAGTGTTAGCTGTAATGCTCCACTTGTGAAAGTAAATCTTTTGGGCTTTTTCTTGGCACTCAGTTACACTATTGTCATCTCTGATGTATAGAATGTGATTGCAAGACTAAGTATTTAAAAAATTATAAGAACAAAAAATGTTACCAATATTTCGTTTTCCATTTGATTATTTCAAATATTATGTGCAAATTTGAATATAATACTTCGTCAGCTGATTTAAGAGCGTTGCCAATACAGTCAGTCAGTCAGTAATTTTCTACCGCTTATTCCATACTGGGTTGCGGGGGAGCTTGTGCCTATCTCCAGCAGTCTGCCAATACATTTTTTTTTTAATACGCAAGAACGTATGCACAAAGAATCCTAAGACTAACTAAACCTTAGTCTTAGGATACAAGTGCCCCAATAAGCAGAAAATGAAGCTTTTCTGTACTCAGTGCCGAACAATTCTCGTGAAAATATCTGGATACAAAACAAAACAAAAACGAAGCAGAAGTTGTTTTACATCAGTCTTTTACATAAATGTTTTGGTCTGACTTCAGCATTTATCACTGGTTTTTTTATCTTGTGATCTCACATTCCTCACGCATGCATCTCGCCACAACTCTGGGCTTCACAGCGGAATGCTTCCAATATAAATCAGGATGCCGGCGAAGGTTGGAGTGGGGCGGGGACGGACCCGGTGTAAATCAAGTTTAAGAGTTTCCATTATATTCTAATGTGTTGAGATGGACACATACATCAGCACTTACCTTTTCATGCCACTGCAGCAGGACAGCGCTGCTGTTGTCAGATGGTTTCTCAAAACCTCTGTAGATGTATTTCATCAGCAAGTCTACTCCTGCTTTGTCCAGGGAGCCCACAGCTTTTTCTATGTCACTACTCTTAAAACTGCTTAGCACTTTGACCACCAGCAATTCCGCTCGGTCCTGCCGCACAGAGAGAGGGACATTGTCAGTCAGGCAATATACAGCAAAACTACTGTCTTTACAGCACTAGATTGTGTGCTTGTAGATAGTGAGAAACCTCAAAAACTTCCCACGCTGCACTAATAACTTTAGGTTTGGTAATTCTAAAAATAAAAGACTTTCCTTTTAGCAGCTAAAGACTCCACCTTAAAATACCTTACTGGGTAATTAAGTCATGCATAGGTTCTTTGTTTGAACAAGAAATAAGCTGTCCGTCTTTGGTAAATTAGAGGCTCCAGGTTTATCAGATGGCTGGCTTGCAATTCATCACTAGATTGCTCTGGTGGACAGCAGTGTGCCCATTCTCACAGGTACCACCTCTGATTTATGAGCAGATGCCAAATAAGCCCAGCTTTTTAAAAACTTCTCTGATGTATCCGACTGGCCTCTTTTCATCCAGGACAACAGACCATTAATCAGTGTTGCTCCATGTTCTTTGGCTGCTTTTGTAAAGGTAGGCGCTTGGCATAAATATCCAGAATGCACAGGCATAGACACAAACGAAGAACACAAGTGATCATAAAGGGGAATGTCAGATATTCATACCTTAGCATTTTGGTTCTTGGTATTTATTGGGGGGTTCTTCAATACAGCATGGAGAGCTCCAGTCATGTTCCCTTTGAAAGGAATTAGTCAAGGATCACAAGGAGACAGGAAGTACACTAGCATTCACTCACTGAACACAAGCATGAGAGAAACACTGCAGAAGACCAGCACTGGATGCCCTTATATGGTATAGAACATAATCAGCTCCTCATCATTCTAAAACTAGATCTAAACAGAGTTCAATCAGCTCCGACAGAAAAGCCAGTTTAATTACTTCGATAATTGTGACCCTGAAACATCTGAAGGTATTCCTTAAATTTAAGATTAGTTACAACCTGAGCAGGAACTGGGTGGCCTGCACTGTTTAGTTTTCAAGAATTAATTAAATCTAGCTGATGTAGAACTGCATAGAAAATATGTCAAACCAAAGGAAGCCTAACAACAAGCTGAGAAACATACAGAGTAAAAGAATGCGGTAAAAGTGTGCGCGGACCACACCCTCCTGCTCCTGCAACCCGGAAACAAGCAGTCTGACAAACTAAACATACGGTCACATTCGGGTGCTGACGGACACTCGAGCTTGCTGGGACCCACACTGCTTAGGCCATGCACAGCTAAGCCTGACACCATCACCAAATCACCTCCAAGGATATTGTCTTAGAAGGAAGTCCACTTCTGCTTCGTCTGGACCTCCCTGGTTCTCACCTCCGTCCTCCTCGTCCACAAACTTGTTTTCGTCATATTCATCTACATCTACTTTCCTGAAGCGGTCAGAAATGGTGTTCTTAGACATCTCGGATGAAACAAATTAATATGTTCGGGAAGAAAACAAAATACGGGCAAAGCGACTCCAAACACTTTCTGATGTCCAAAACTACTTCCTCTTCCCAACACTTCCGCCTCCTTTCTTCTTCGAGTTTAGGTCTTCTTCTTCTTTATGATATTGGCGGTTGGCAAACAACTGCAGGAAGCATAACCGCCACCAACTGGTGAGTTTGGACCACATGGCAACCACCCGCACACATAATTCTACATATACTAAATCCTATTATACAACTTTTTACTATGTGGTGTTTTATAAAACCAACGTATTTTCCTTTCTTTGCCCCGATTGAGCCATAGAAATTAATACGTAGACGCCTCTTTGACTGGGTTGGCCAGCTGCTGAGACGTAACCGTGTGTCCGCTATATTGCTGGAGGCAAGGCTGCGATGAGAACTAATACAAAGAAAGGGACTTTATTTCATAAAGCACATTTTAACAGAGATTTACTTTAATGCCTCATCTTATTTATTCACACACACACTTATGTTCGTAGGTACGACGAAGAATTAGGGCCAGGCTAAGAGATTTTTTTTATTACAAGAATACAGCCAGAGTTTTTATGAAAACTCTAACAAAATACCGCGGCTTTCCATGATTTGGTTTGGACACCGGTTCGAACAATTCCATGCTGCACACGTACAAGCCATTTTGGCTCTCCGACTTGACTCCACAAAAATGGCAGCGACGTCGGAACGCCGTTCAGCGTTCGATAGGGTGTCTACGTATTATGGTCATAGCCACACTGGTTTCTTCTTCGCCTCCTCCTTCTTCTTCTTGGTGTTTTTGGCGGTTGGCAAACAACAATTTGGTGCTTTATCGACACCAACTCATATGGAGTGTGGACCACAATGTCCCTTAAGAATTAGATCCTATCATACTAAGGCCATAGCCTAAGATAATTAACCCATAAGAACCGAGAACTATTTCTACTTTCATAAAAATTATGGGAGTTTTAAATTATACCAAGCAAATCACATGTGACACATGTATGTTTTTTTATTTCAAACAGCTCCACCCACTGGCATACATCTGTAATGTCACATATATGTCACATTGGGCGTACATGATAAATTTATAACGTATTTGCAAATGAATTCTCTACAGTTCCTTGCCTTTTAATATAGATTTTAATATAGATTTTGCTTTTTATTTGCAACATTACTTGGTTTTGTTTTAACAACTAGTTGTTAAAAAATATCTGTCTCACATTGTAGGTACGTTTGACAACGTTTCTACAAAATACTGAACATCAGACATAGGCAATAAACTAAAAACATGAGCACATTAAACAGGTGTGCAAAAACATAACAGAAATTAATATTATGTAACATCAATAGCATTTTTGTTTTTCAATACGGTTTTGGAAGTTGAGCCTAAGCCAAATGGTAACATTTGGAGCAATTTCTTTCTTCTGGAAAGCAAAGGCGCACATCACATTTTTCACAGATGGGGGTGGTTGCATTCACTTTGCAATATTTGCAACGACCCCGCTTGTTACATTTTACAGGCCAGTGAGCCACCTTGTCAGTGCGGACATCATCTGGAACTCCAACGCAAACTGGGTGGTGGAGGTGGTGATAAAATGTTCTTTGATGGGCGACCATTTGTGATTGCAAAAGAATCAGGCTCGTGGCAACTTCTGCCTGGAAGCTCCTTTGTGTCAGAGGCTTTTGGACACCAGGTAGTTTTCAATCACGTCGGTAAATCAACCATACATTAATGACACTGAGCATGATGATTTGCCAGAACAGGTAGAGGTACCACCTATGTGACTTCATGTGGTAATTGCACCTTGAATCCTGCCCATTATTGTGTTGTACTCCTTCACAACGTGTGGCCTTTTGACCTCCACAAATGTATTTCCTGATTGGCTCCAGTGGCTGGCTTTATCTTGAGGCTCAGTTGCAGAGTAGGATGAGATCAGGGTAACTGATCTGTTGTCATACCACTTCACAATAACCATGCTCTCCTCTCTATCCACCCTGGCGTCAAAAGATCCTCTACCTCTGTGGGCAAGACTTTTCTAATTTTTAAGCAGACAACCTGCTAAGCAATTACCACAAAGTGTTCCAACAGAGTAGATCTGTAACTGAAGAAGTGTGAGCACAAGAGGAGCTGAGGAGAAGAAGTTATCAGCAAACTTAGTAGTTTTGGTTAGATGGGAGAATTTCACACAGCTGCACCACAATATCACCAACAATCCTTATTAAGGTCTTCTTCCCAGTGCCACCTTGATAAACAACAAAATCATGGAGAATTCCTGAGGATGAGCAGTGGACCCAAAATTTTAATCCCCAAGGGTGGGGCTTGCCCTTCACACACTTCCTTATTGGGCTGTGTGTCCCCTGAAGGACACCATTTGCCCAGCAACAGAGTTGTGCTCTGGGATGATATCCAGGCATTGTTTGCAAAACATATCCAACCATGGATGGATCTTCCGGCACTTATCCTCTTCACGTCTGTTTGACAGATCTATATTGTTAACGAATGTAGAGATGCCAGCAGGGTCTGAAATCAGCTGCGCGACATGTTGTCTGCAACCATTGGACACCTTGTATCATTTTCCCAATATGCTCGATTTCCCGACATTTGGCAAAGACCCATGCGCAGGTAGAGGCCAATCAGTATTTTTCTAATTCTTTAACAGTGGTATTAACATTTATGTGACTGTTGTACACTGTATAAATTTGTTTGTGCTGCAGTTCTATTAGCAACTGCTGCATCTCTTCTGTGATGTACTTTTGGAAGTACTCCAGTGGAGTATAGATCTGATCAGGATGCTTGGCACATGGTCCCTTGAATGTGCACTCGGGGGTTTCAAAAGTTTTCTGTCTCCAAGAAAATTTTTGTCGTTTGATTGCTGCCTTTTACTGCTCAGGGTTCATTTGGCTTATTTGTAGCTCTGCATCTAAGTCACCAGAATCAAATTCCATCTTAATCGCTAGACCCACCTGATTTTTCAACCTCCATGTCTTTGCTGGGGATGTAATTAGGGTCTTCACGATCTTCATCTGAGCTACTTTTACATCCCTCATACTCACTGTCCTCTCCATTGATGAACTCGAGTTTATCTTGAACATTGTATGTTTTCTTTTCATCCATTCTATAAAAAAGTGAAATAACTTTAGCCTAGTCACTTTCCAGTTACCCGGTATTTTATTAAGTTAAAGATTCATCACATATTTGTATAATTTCATATATTTTCTATGCTTACATTTGTTTAAATATGATTTAAAAGAACAACAGAAAATATGTTAATCTAAAATAACTGAATAAGTTAAATTGATTAAGCATTTGATTATTTTTGATCTTACTGAGACAAATATGTCACATACATTTTTTTTTTACAATTTGGAGTTTAGTGCACTGTGTGACATATTTGTCACAGCGATATTTGATACACTTATTCTAAATCAAATTGTTTTAGAAGTGTTGTTAAACACGTCCTATGTTACTATATGTGAAATAGGACATGTGACCTTTGTTAAAAAATTAGCTTAGTGGTCGGTCCTATTAGCTGCCCAGGTGCACCAAGACTGATGCCTTCGGCACCCAGAGTCCTTCACTAGTCATATTACGGAATCAGGATGTTCATTAGATGTCACTTGGGGACTTCATTAGTGTAAAGTCAATGTCAAACCTTAAAAAGAAACTTTAACCAATGTACAAAGATGCGGTGACACCAGTGTCACTGTAGGACTCTAATGTTGAGAAAATTAAATAAGTAATTCAATTTAATCTAGTTCTACTTTAATTCTATTCGTTTTTTGAATCAGTTGTCTTTTTCCCTCTTAGGGCCTGATCTTCAAAAGGTTTGCGTTTACTAAACCGCACACAAACCTGTTTGCGAACGCAAAGCTGATCTAAAAACGTGTGCAAAATCAGCAGAACTGCGGGCGCAAACTTTTTTGCGTGTCTGCCTTCATGTGTATGCAGAACACATGATAATGTCTCATACGCGCAAATTTATGGGAGGAGGATATGCAAATGTAATCCTTTACCACACGCAATCCAATTTTCAAACCTGAAAGGGATTGCGGGTGCAAATTTAGCGTGTCAATTTCGCACGTTTGAAATTCAGGTGCTAACTGGGACGGAAAAATGTCTGCTGTCTTTGGCCATAAGGAGGCATAGATAAAATGACAGATGATGTGGAGAAAGAGTCTTCTGTACATGTGCCAACAGATTTGGGTTGGAAAAAATAAAAATAAACAATTTGAAGGCGACATTTCCATGTGGTGAAAAAGACTGTATGCTTTAACCTTGTCACTAAACTAAACACATTGCATTATTGACAGCAATGTTATGTCATTGCAGGACAATTGGAGCTGGATCAGTTTGATTGCGTTGTATAACTGTGAACATATGCCAGGGGAGGGTTTTGTTTATTCGATTTAAATTCTTTGCAGGACAGTTATGACATTATGTTTTAAAATTAGCAAAGCTATAATATACTGATTGCCAACTCCTACAACAAATAGTTTTTATGTTGCTAATATTATGTTCAGGCTTAAATATTGTGGCTGTTCATCATTAACTCTGAACTCTTCAAACACAGACTCTCAAAAAAACAAAATAACCCGGTGAGTCTCTCAAAATAGTTAAAGATCAAGGGAGGCAAACCTGTAATAAATTAATTAACAGACATGTTTGTCTCTTATATTGTTAATATTGATTGGCAATTTGTTGCAAGTTATGTTGAGCAAGATTGGAGAAATAATCTCGTCACGGCAACAAAAGTGTAGCAGTCCAGAAAAGCAAGGGTCGAACAGAACTGAAGGAAAAAACTGGATCAATCCCTGCATATATCCAGCAACACAGCAGAGGATCTGTTTGCTTTTCCTCTTGTTCCAGCCAGTAGCAGCCAGCCAGTAGCACACAAAATTTCCTCATTTAAATTGGGCGGTCTGCACCTGTTTTGCACCTAATATCCATTGCATGCACAATCTTTGAAGATGCACGCAACATGCCCACTTATTGCACGTGCAATTTATTTATAGCACACACAAATTAGCACGTGCTATTTGGGATCTTTGAAGATTAGGCCCATAGTGTATTATAGCATACTCTATTGTCTCATTATCTCCACAGTACTCACAATCTCCAGTGCAATGTTTCCCTATAATGAATAGCGTGCTGTTTAGCCCAGTGTGCCCAAATCTGATACGTGGAATGACTGTCTCTTCTCTCCCCCTCCTCCAGCTAGACTACTTCTCATTTCTCAAGTTTTCCTTTGGACTTTAAACTGTCCTCCTTTCCTTTTTTTTCACCCATTGCTTTTGCCATCTCTCTTTGATTTTCTGTTTAAGCAGATGTTTTTGTTTATTTTTTATACCTTGTCTGACATTTCTTTTCCCTTAGCATCATAACTGATACCCATAAAAAGTTGATCATTACAATGCCCCTAAACCGGTTCATCCCAGAAATTTGAAATTTGGTACACAGGTAAAAACCTCAAAATCTAGAAACAAAAGTCTCTTGGAGGAAGTTGGCCATTTTGGGTCAAAGTGTCATTTTTGGGTGTTTTTGATTTTAAATATATGTTAAACTTTAACAAACTCCCAAGGATTTGGAGCTATTTGCTTCAAATTTGGTCAATATCTCCTTAAGGCATTGGGGATTAAAAGTTATGAAAATTGTGTTTGAGCATGTCTTGGGGGTGTGACCAGGCCTCTAACTCTGCGTCCTTGCCAAAAAATTCGAAATGCTATAAATTTCAAATAGAAAGACAGAAGTATACCATGTATGATCAATCCGCAGTTCTCGATAATCCTATGTGGTCATATGCTGACATTATCAAAGCCCTTCCCCCTGAGAACGTTGGTTACGTATTGTAACCCCAGATTCTGTGAGCATAGGTGCAGCCTATAGCTTATAGTTAGAGTGCCTTAGGTTATCCTGAGCTATCTCTGTAGTTATGCTGCTATAGACCTAGGCTGCTGGAGAACACAATTACCAGTTTCACTCTCTCTGCTACATTCTCATACTACTCTCCAATTTTGCGTTATTTGCTGTCATTTTAGCTTTTGACTTTGTATTCTTTGTATATGGCTGAGCTGCTGCCAACAACTTGATGTTCTTCTCCTACAGATGATACACTTGGCCCTGTCTTTCAGTGTTTAACCATGTCTCTCCTACAGGGGGAGACAGGGTTGAACACATAGCTCCTGGCTAAGCTTTTACTGTGACTGACTGTATGTGCTCTCTTCTATACTCTGGACTTAAATACTGGCTCAGCGTTCATCTGCTTAGCTGTCTTTCTCTTCTAGATGAAGCCACTAAAGGAGCTATAACCATTAATGTTTTACTTTTCTCTCCCATAGAAAGCACTACTGGATCAGTGCTTTGGGGTTCTTTATGTGTCTCTGACCTGTTCTCTCAAACCCCCAGTCGGTCATGGGAGATGGCCACTCACACTGGACTTGGTTCTGCTCGAGGTTTCTTTCTGTTAAAAGGGAGTTTTCCTCTCCACTGCATGCTCAGTATGATGGATTTCTGCAAAGTCAATGCAAGGATGAGCATGTAGAAACATGCTCATCCAGGAGGAGTGCAATCTGCTAGAAAAACATTTTAACCAGTCTGAATAATGAACTGAATTTGAATGCACTGTGATAGCTAGGATTAATTGGAATGTATGAACCTGACTTGAAATCTGTATGACTGACTAAATTGACTTTGTAAAGTGCCTTGAGACAACATGTGCTGTGAGCAACTGCCGGAGCACCGTCTCTACGCATTTGGAGAATGTGCGTGGGACGAGAGTAACCAAACACCAGGTGATTGTAATGATATACGATCCCCTCAGAGGCGAAATGCAGATATTTGTGGTTTCGAAATGATGGAGATGTTGAAGCAGGCATCTTTCAGATCTATGGAGGAGATTTAGTAGCTCTGGTAAACATTTTCCAGCATCTGCCGTATTGTCAGCATGGATCAGGGATCCCACCATGATTGATTTTTTTCAACAAGGACAGATCGAGAATCAGTCTCATTCCTCCCGAAAACAGTGTTTTCCTCTGCATGGGGAACCCTGGAAATAACATTGTTTGCCAGGAGTTCTAGCAGCTCTGAATGGAGAGCAAAGTTCTGCTCTGGAGATGGTAGAAATGTTTTCACAATACCTCTGAATTGTGGGGGTTGTGACATGGACTGCAGCGTGTAACCTCTGCTGATTAGTGTCTCCATCCATTTGTCCAGCAGCATAGTGCTGCCACTTTGAGTAGTGCTCTAAGAGGGGCATGTATTTACATGCTGTGATGTGGACTTCATGGACATGAGCCAATAGAGAACTCCAGCTTTCCATTGCCCACCTTGGAAATTTACAGGGGCAAACCATGGGGCCTCTGCTCAAAGAAGGGTGGAGATCAGCTTCAGCAGGGAGTTTTATGCTTGGGCTTACAAATGGACTCTGCCAGGAAAACTGTGCATCAGTGAGGGGCCATTTCAGAGGGGGCTCCACATCCTCCACATCCTGCACATCCTCTGTGTTCACTCCAACTGACAGGTCGGGTGAACAGGAAGGAGAATTTTCAGGAACCTTGCTTTTAGAGGAAAGTTCATGTTTTAATCCCAAACAGTTAACATTTTACACACATCCCTCCAATCAGTCATTTTTTAAGACCTCTGTCCTGTCTCCTGTGGAGGGTTGGAGCAGGAGCACAGCAGCTGCTGTGCGACGCTGCATGGCTGTGGTTGGCAGCTTCTCCTGCACAGATTGAAAATGGGGAACGAACAGTCCATCCAGACTGATAGGATGGAATCTTCCCTGATAAAAGAGGGGAGATGTAGCCACAATTCAGTATCGTCAAAGTTACAGAAATCCTCTGTGTCTTCCTGTGAGAGATCCAATTCCCGAGCATTCTTTGAAATGGCTAGTTCAGGAAAGCAAAGGTGTTAGTTGCTGCTGAAGCCTGGGTGGCTTCAGCAGCGACCACACACTGAAGGATGTGATCAATGAGCTTAGCTGTGATCTGCTAGCTGGGGAAGGGGGGCACCGGCCGTCGTCCCACATTTCAGGCCAACCTGACCCCGAATACCAAGGTCAGGCTGGGCTCCAGTGCAGGAACTGGAGGCATTTGAGGGAGGCCTAGCAGCGCAGGGACTGGAACATTTTTAGCGCTAGAAACTTTGCTATGATGCTATGATGGTGATGTGCAGAAGTGGGGAGGTTGCTGACATCGGGAGGCCCTGAGCATGGACTGGTGGTCCACTTACCTTCGGTCCCTTTGTCTGAAGAAGAGGAGGGGCAGGAGTGCTGTCAGATCATCCGATTCTTGCCTAACATCAAAGACATCTAGCGCTACTAGCGGGTCTAGCGGGTAGCTAGGGGGAATTCCCCTTCTACCCTTCAAGAGAGAAGATGGCCTGTTCCCATCGTTTCCCTGCCTGCAGTAAGGGCAGGTGGGCTGCAGGGATAGGGCCAAACCCCAGTGGTCAGGTCCAACGCAGCTCTCGCAGTTGGCATGCAGGTCATGAACCATGATGTCGCCCGTATGACGTACCAGGCAAAACGGATGGTGCTGCTGCTCGCCATTCTTCTTGCTCTTAAGAATTTTTAGGAATCAGTGCTCTTAGCTGAGGCTATCGGAGCCAATTACCTTGTCAATGATACGCAATTTATACAGACCAGGGTGAGGTCCACCCAGCAAGTGGATGTGGATTAGTTTTCAGTAGGGATAAACCCACTATCCCTACTAGCGATAGTAGTAGGGATAAGGCAAAGCCTATGCTTGTATAGGCTTTGCCTTAAAGAGCAAAGCCTACTCACTAAAAATTCTGGGTTAAAAATAACCCAATTTGTGACCCAGTGCTGGGTCAAATTTGGACCGAGCCAACCCTGGGTTGTTTCAACTCAACAGGGTTGGGCTATTGGTTTGACCCAGCATATTGGTTTTGGATAATAGTCCAAAGATTGGGTAAAATTGACCATTGTGTATAGATAAGATTGCCAAATTTTGGATTGAAACTCATAACCCATCACAAGGGTTATTATACCACCAACATTTGGCTTAAAACTGTTTATATTTACTTTAAAATTCACTATAATAAAAACTACCTCAGACTATCTCAAACCTACTTTTATTTCCATGTGATACAAAATACAGACAGCAGAATTTTTTCAAAATATATCAAACAATGAAACTTACAAAATACAATACATGTAAAACAGATTTAGAACAAACTACACATAAAAAAGTCAGCCATTAAACAAGGAGTAACTTTGGATTTTATACCGTAGTACTTAACATATATCTACACTTTGGCAAAATAGCAGCAGGAAAACTCCCTCTCATATCATTTCTTGCATCTTTATGAACATTTAACCTTTCATCATAGCTAACTGAGCCCTCATTAATTTTATAATATTTGATTCATGACCTGGGATTCCATAGGCGACTGTTTGAAGAAAATCCCAAACCTGTGCCCTTGACTTTGGGTAACTTACATCAAAAACAAAAAATGCTTTGAAGCAGCCTTCAACAGCACCCAAAAGAGATGGGTCTTCCAAAGCAGATCCATTTACGTATAATAACAAAAGCTTGGGAATAACATTGCCTGTACCCCAGGATAAGGACATATGGGTACTCTGTTGTTGCACTCCACCATGTTTGTCCCAACCCGATGGAGAGGGAAGAGGAAAGCAGGTTATTAGTGAATTTAAAGGTAGAGCTGTACATACCCCTCTACTATTTTCGACTGATTCTAGAATTGCCCCGCTCAAGGTGGCAGCAGGTTGGAGTAGCTCTGTTATTTTCGTATCTGATTGATCCTTTTTTGGGAACTCAACCTCTTGTGGTGGATACAGTTGATTTTTTTTTGGACGACTGTCCTCTCCGGTGTCGGATGTTGTGCAGCTTGGAGAATTTTTCCTAATACTTTTCTACTTTTGGACATTTGTTATGATGCATTGCCATGGTAACGGGATTGTTTCTTACAACCGGGAGCAGCTGATTAAGATCTCAAAAGCTCAAATAATACTTCAACTACAACCCCAACTCCCTGATGAGTTGAAAAGGAGGCGCCGTGGAGGCAGAGCAGGAGCTAAGAGAAGAGAGAGAAGGAGGAAGTTCAAACCATCTCTTACGTCGATTATGATGGGCAATGTGAGATCGTTGGGAAACAAGTTGGATGAACTCCAAGCCCTACAAAGGACCCAGCCAGAGTACCAGGAATGCAGCGTCTCTCTGCCGGGCTTTTTAACCATACGAGCAGACAGAGATTTAAAGAGGAGCGGCAAATGTAAAGGAGGTGGACTGGCAGTACTTGTGAACAACAGATGGTGTCATCCAGGACATGTTACTGTGAAGTGTCGCCTCTGCAGTCCAGATATTGAACTCTTGGCAGTAAGTTTTCGTCCATATTATTTACCCACAGAGTTCACCAGTGTAATTTTGGCAACAGTATACGTTCCACCTTCCGCTGTTGCCGACACTGCATGTGATGCCATCAGCTCAGTTGTTGCTAAGCTACAGACACAAAACCCCAATGCGTTTGTGGCAATTTCTGGTGATTTTAACCATGCCTCACTCTCTTCTACACTTCCAATGTGTCAACAGTTTGTCAGCTGCTCTACAAGAGAAAACAAAACGTTGGATTTGTTTTATGCAAATGTCAAGGACTCATACATCTCTACAGCAAGACATTTCTCTCTGCTCGAAATATAAGCCCCCTGTTCAGAGACAACCTGTAATAAAGAGCACTGTGAGAAAATGGTCACAGGAAGCTGAAGAAGCCCTGCAAGGTTGCTTTGAGGCTACAGACTGGGACACACTGTGCCAGCCACACGGAGAAGACATCAATGTAATGCTTGAGTGTGTAACGAACTCTATAAATTTCTGTTTGGATAACATCATCACCACCAGAACCGTGAGATGCTTCCCCAATAACAAACCCTGGATCACCGTTGACCTGAACAACCTGCTTAACAAGAAACAAAAGAGCATTTAGAGAGGGAGACAGAGAATTATTGAGGAGTATACAGAAGCATCTTAAAGTCAAGATAAGAGACAGCAAGGGGGTGTACAAGAGGAAGCTGGAGAGGATGCTCCAGCAAAACAATATCAGAGATGTGTGGCCAGGGATGAAGAAGATCACAGGCTTCATGCAGAAGGATGATCAGACCGATGGAGGTCTGGACTGGATAGAGCCAATTAACTGAACACATTCTTCAATAGGTTTAGTCCAGAAACAAACTCAGCATCCTCCTCTCCTGCTCACAGCCAAACAGACATCTCACCCTCCGTTGACCCACAGGACCCACAGCTGTCCAGTAACACCTCAAATATTTTATCTTCCACCTCAGCCATGGACCCATCTGCTTCTACATGTTTACCTTCAACCATATCAGAAGATGCTGATACTCCCTTTGCCTCCCCCTTCCACCTGTGTGTCTCAAGAAGTCAGCTGAAGATGCAACTGGAGAGACTGAATCGAGTCTTGAAGGCCTGTGCAGAGCAGCTCTCTGGGACCAAAGTACCAAAGAAAACTCACCCATCAGTCCTCAATGACTATAGACCTGTTGCCCTGACATCCCATATCATGAAGGTCCTAGAGAGACCCCAGTTGGCCCACCTGAGTAAGCAAACAAACTATCAGGACCCCCTTCAGTTTGCTTATCGCTGTGGAGTTGGGAGTTGAAGATGCCATCATACACCTGCTTCAACAAACCCACTGTCATCTGGACAAAGCCAGCAGCACTGTGAGGATCGTGTTCTTTGATTTCTCCAGTGCATTTAACACAATACAACCTGATTTGCTTTGTCAGAAACTCCAGAAGTCTCAGGTGGAGGCCTCAACAATCTCCTGGATCAAAGACTACCTGACAAACAGACCACAGTTTGTGACACTGAAGGGTTGTGTGTCTAACCAGGTAGTCAGCAGCACAGGAGCACCACAGGGGACGGTTCTCTCACCATTCTTTTTCACTCTGTACACCTCAGACTTCCAGTACAAGACAGACTCCTGTCATCTGCAGAAATACTCAGATGATTCTGTGTTGTGGGGTGGATCAGAGATGGACAAGAAGATGAGTACAGGAAGGTGGTGGACTGCTTTGTGGCATGGTGTGGAAACAATCATCTCATCTTGAACGTGACTAAAACAAAGGAGATGATTGTAAATTTTAAGAGAAACAGGAATAAGTCAAAAACTATTTCCATCATGGGAAAAGAGGTGGAGGTGGTGGAGGAGTATAAATACCTCGGTGTTCACCTGGACAACAGACTGGAGTGGAGATGCAATTGTGTAGCCGTCTACAAGAAGGGACAGAGCAGACTGTACTTCTTGAGGAAGCTTAGGTCCTTTGGTGTTTGCAGCAAAATGCTGCATATCTTCTATAAGTCTGTTGTGGAGAGTGTGATCTATTCTGCCATCATCTCCTGGGGTAGCAGCATCAGAGCCAGGGACTTAAAAAAGCTCAACAAGCTGATAAAGAAGGGTGGCTCTGTTCTGGGGACTCCTCTGGAACCTCTGGAGATCATTGTGCAAAGACGGATTCTTCATAAAATGAAGAACATTATGGAGAACCCAGAGCATCCTCTTCATGAGACTGTCCTACAACAACAGAGTGTCTTCAGTCAGAGGCTTCTTCAGATCTGCTGTAAGACAGACCTCTACAGGAGATCCTTCCTGCCCACAGCCATCAGCATCTACAATGGCTCTTTGAAGAAACCTACATAATGAGCTAAAACAACATTTAATTTCCCGTTGGGATTAATAAAGTATTTTTGAATTGAATTTGAATTGAATTGAATTGATTCTTTTTGATACAGAAACTCACTATTGAATATGACACACTTATTTAAAGAGCAAACACTTTGAGCATGATATCAGAGATGAAGGTTTACTTACAGGCTGGATATCAATGAAGGCCTTTCGAACTTTCAGGTTGCTGGGTCGGAAAACTCTTCTCCCAACTTTGTAAGGTGCAGCAGGGAGGAGTACTGGCAACAGCTGCAGGGCTGTATCACCTTGTTGTCTGTCAAACATAAGCTCAGGTTAAAATGTTACCTTTAAGTAAAAAGGGTCTAAGAAGAAAAAAAAATCACAGAAAACATTTCTTCTGAACTTCAATACTTTGGGGGAGCAAGTCGATGTTTTCAAGAAGATGACCAAACCTTTCTTTCTTGGCCATAGGAATGATCTTTGTCAAGAACAAGGGGTTCCAGTTTTCAGTTAATTTCCCAGAAGGCTCTGGATGCAAAACTGGGAAATCCTGCAAAATCTAGCAATCAGAAAAGACAAGAATACAAATCAAATTGTAAAGCTCAGGGACTGAATGAATTCAACCTTTCGTGTGGCAGCAACATCTGTTCTGGATGGTCTGATGTTTTGATTTTCATTGCAATTGTACACTGTACATTTACACATAGTATTGCTTTTGAGTGTTGAACAGATCCTGTGTCTAAGAGATGTAACCTCACCGTGTCTGGGGTGTCCAACAAGCGTGGAAACTCAGCAAAAATTTGCTCAAGTGGGACAATACCATTTGATCGGATCCACGTTGCTCTATGGATGGCAGTTTACAGCATTTTTTTGGGCAACAGGAGCTTGCGCCAAATGTTGTATTTCAGCCATTCTGTCAATTGGACAGCTCGTTCTAGACTAATCGTTGGTTCTGTGGGAAACAGAAGTATATAAATTAAAAACAACATTGTTACCCACAAAATTGATAAGAGCTTAGATTGCTGTAAAAAGCAAAGTGATTTAGAAACAAGTCTATCTTTTAGAACCAGGCAAAATAAATTTGTTTTCTTATGGTTCCTGTAATGCAGGATTTTTCTTCCTGCCAGAACAAAGCCTTTTCCTGACATTGCAAAGACACTCCTCAAGATATCCAGTTGCTGGCCTATATTTTCGAGAATGCTTAGCATCCTCTTCATGAGACTGTTGTACAACAACAGAGTATCTTCAGTCAGAGGTTTCTTCAGATCTGCTGTAAGACAGACCGCTACAGGAGATCCTTCCTGCCCACAGCCATCAGTATCTACAACAGTTCTTTGAAGAAACCTGTATAATATGAGCTACAACAACATTTAATTTCCCTTTGGGATGAATGAAGGATTTTTCAACTGAATTGAATTTAGGTTCTGAAATGATGATCCTAACGAATCTCAGCCTTTCCTCTGAAATGTTGGGCCCAGAACAACAGGCAGAGTTTTGTTATTCAAAAGAAAAAAACTTTTCAAAAAAGATTTAAAAAACGTTTGTAGTTGTTTTATTAAAGTCAAATTTTCTTTAAGGATAGAGCAGTGAGCTCAAACAGCATGCTTGACAATTGTTTAGGTACATTGTTGATGACATAATCCTGTGCTAATTAGCAAATAACAATATGACCTATATATTTATTGTATGCTTTATTTCAGACCAATTATGAAAAATGAAAGAACTAGTTGAAGATGTGGCTGTGAACTTAGTTCAAGATATTTAGGTGAACTACGAACTATGAATTATGAATTAATTTATTTAAACCTGGCTGAACTATGTTAAGTACTAGTTTCGTTCAAGAATTAACTTGCACAACAATGCTCAGATAGAAAGAAAAGAACAAAGACACAGACCAGTCCTTAGTTGTAAAATATTATGGATGTATGAATCTGTGGCCTTTTCTAATCATCTCTTTGCTGCCCTAATTAAATATATCTGCCCTTGTTGCTTATCTGCCGCACCACTTACTGCTACAGCTTACACAACATAACTGTTGATATCACATAAGACGCAACACATAGTCGAGGATAAACTGATGCAAGAGGATGACACCCTTTAGGATGGTTAAGAACAGGCATAGATAAAAGCAGGACTCACACTCCATTCTTTGCTCCTCTCGGTTCATCCCTAAGATGGGCTGAGGGGAGCCCGGTACCAAAGGTGAATGTCACTCTGTATCTGTTCAATTGTATACTCTGAACACTGATCATTTTGGCATTAAATCTTGATTTTATACTTAACCATTTCTCATTATTTCACAAGGTAAATACTTTGCTGGTTTTACTAGTTGGGTCTCGGAACTGGAGAGAAACGGACCCAGTGGTGCACAGGGAGGAAAGAGAGTAAAAATTCCCATTTTACAACAAAAAGATTGCAGTTTATTGTTAGGGGATGGACTAAACCAAGATCAAATATTATGTTCCATACATTTTATACTGTCAAAGTTATACTAACCTTTTTGACAACTTCTAAACAGATTAGCATTACATTTATTTATGTGTCTTCATAGGATGCATACCTGTTTTAAAAATGTGGAAATTCAATCAAATCATTTTATTTATATGTACAGTACAGACCAAAAGTTTGGACACACCTTCTCATTCAAAGAGTTTTCATTATTTTCATGACTATGAATATTGTAGCTTCACACTGAAGGCATCAAAACTATGAATTAACCCATATGGAATTATATACTGAACAAAAAAGTGTGAAACAACTGAAAATATGTCTTATATTCTAGGTTCTTCAAAGTAACTACCTTTTACTTTGATTACTGCTCCGCACACTCTTGGCATTCTGTTGATGAGCTTCAAGAGGTAGTCACATGAAATGGTTTTCCAACAGTCTTGAAGGAGATCCCAGAGATGCTTAGCACTTGTTGGCCCTTTTGCCTTCACTCTGTGGTCCAGCTCACCCCAAACCATCTCGACTGGGTTCAGATCCGGTGACTGTGGAGGCCAGGTCATCTGGCGCAGCACCCCATCACTCTACTTCTTGGTCAAATACCCCTTACACAGCCTGGAGGTGTGTTTGGGGTCATTGTCCTGTTGAAAAATAAATGATGGTCCAACTAAACGCAAACCGGATGGAATAGCATGCCGCTGGAAGATGCTGTGGTAGCCATGCTGGTTCAGTATGCCTTCAATTTTGAATAAATCCCCAACAGTGTCACCAGCAAAGCACCCCCACACCATCACACCTCCTCCATGCTTCATGGTGGGAACCAGGCATGTAGAGTCCATCCGTTCACCTCTTCTGCGCCGCACCAAAAGAAAACGGTGGTTTGGGAACCCAAAGATTCCCCAAATTTGGGGACTCATCAGACCCCAAAGCACAGATTTCCACTGGTCTAATGTCCATTCCTTGTGTTTTTTTAGCCCAAAACAAGTCTCTTCTGCTTGTTGCCTGTCCTCAGCAAGGGGTTTTCCTAGCAGCTCTTTTACCATGAAGGTTTCACACAGGTCCTCTTAAATAGTTGTTCTAGAGATTGTGTCTGCTGCTAGAAAACCCCTTTTGTGGCATTGACCTGTTCTCTAATCTGAGCTGCTGTTAAACCCTGCGATTTCTGAGGCTGGTGACTTGGGTTTAACTTATCGTCTGCAGCAAAAGGTGACCCTTGGTCTTCCCCTTTCCGGGGGCGGTCCTTCATGTGAGCCCTTTCCCTTTGTAGCGCTTGATGGTTTTTGCGACTGCACTTGGGGCCCACTTTAAAATTTTTTCCCAATTGTTCGGACCGACTGGCCCTTCATTTTTTAAAGTAATGATGGCCCTCGTTTTTATTTACTTTGCTGCTTTTTTTTTTCCATAAATACAAAATTCTAAACAGTCTATTCAGTAGTTCTATCAGCTGTGTACTGTATCCACCTCCTGCACAACACAAAATGATGGTCCCCAACCCCCTTTTAAATAAGGCTTGAAAACCCCCACTTTTTAAACCTGACAGGGTACACCTGTGAAGTGAAAACCATTTCAGGTGACTACCTCTTGAAGCTCATCAACAGAATGCCAAAGAGTGTGTGAAGCAGTAATCAAAGCAAAAGGGGCTACTTTGAAGAACCTAGAATATAAGAAATTTTTCAGTTGTTTCACACTTTTTTTTGTTCAGTATAAATTTCCCACATGGTTTTTAATTCATATTTTGGGTTTGCCTTCAGTGTGAAGCTACAATATTCATAGTCATGAAAAATAGGGACAACTCTTTGAATGAAAGGGTGTGGTCCAAACTTTTTGGGTCTGTACTGTATTAAAATTTTTAAACTTTTCTTATTTGCTAGAACTTCTAAAACTTACCTTCAAAAGCAGGGATTAGCTCAGACAGGTTCCATTTCAGTCAGTTTCTATTTTACAAACTCATCCATCTTTTCAAAAATGGGCCCCAACTTCATGAACCCCCATGGGCCCGAAGAAAAAATCCAGCCGTGGAGGATTTTGGAGTAAATAAGGAAAGCGTTGGATTTTCTTTCTGGGGGAAAAACCTGGCCATCCGACTCCAGCAAAAGTACATCCTGGACTGGGGGTTGAAGAGGTGAAAGCTTTGCGACTTTTTTAATGAAAAAAAGGGGATTAGCGGATCACCGTTCTGGAGAACCCGCATGGCAGATTTGGAACAGTACACCAGGATGAACATTTTGATCATCAACCGGACGGGTTGTCGGCCCCCGCTCTTATGCCAGCGCGGGGGCAGGGCCCTGTCCGGCTGGGTTCCATGGAGGAACAGGTGGCCTCTTTCCCCCTTGTCTAGGGGAAAAAAGCTGGACTGTGACTCCGTGGAAAGCGTGCCACCCTCTCCCGAGACGATTTGGGAAAACAACGACAGGACCGACAATCATCATGAGGTTCAGCAACCCGGAAAACACAAATCTGCTCTGGGCTAAAACCCCAGGGCAGGTTGCTGATGGGGTCAGACGTGTTCATTAACGAGCACCTGCCAAGAAAAACCCCCGGCCCTGCAAGGGAAAGGGCCCCGTTTTCCTGAAGAGGCAGAAAAAAGATCCAGTCCACGTGAAACCACGAACTGTAAAAGTCTTCATTAAGCTGATCGGAAAACACCGGAGGAGGCGAGGTTTCTGGTTGTTCGGGACATCACGGAGTTTTTGGATCAATATGACTGAACACCCTGAGGATCGTTTGGGGCAAAGGGATATCACGCACCCTCACTTCACCATGTCACAAGTTACAGGAATTCCTTTTCTTCACTTATGAACACAACACTATCACCTACAACTGTTAGTGCAGATAAAACCTGGAGCTGAAGACATTCAGCTATACGGATTATAAAATTTTCAGGACATGGAAGGGGATGTGGATCCAGTTTAAACAACTTCTTTAATGATATGGTTGATAAAACTGCTACTACTAAAAAACCGGATCAATACAACATGGAAGTTCAAGTAGATAATAAGCTTTCAATCATACATTTCAATAGCAGAAGTTTACATGCAAACTTTAACAGCGTCAAAGACTGTCTGAGCTTGTTTAAACAGCCATTCAGCATCATAGCCATCTCTGAAACCTGGATCAGTCACGAGAAGGGGGCTGACTTTGAGTCATTTCTATATAAAAATAAGGATAAAAGTAATCCACATTTTAAAAGAGTAAGAACAGAGGAATCACTCATATCTTTCAAAGATGATTTACTGAAACACAACTGGGAGTCTGTTTTGCAAGAAGATAATGTTGATATAGCATATGAAAATTTTCTAAGTACCTTTAAAGTATTATATGATAAAAACTGTCCATTAATAATGTACTCTCACAAAAAAAAACAGAAGCTCCATGGATCACAAAGGGTTTGCAAAATGCCTGCAAAAAAAGAGCAAACTTTATAGAGATTTCATAAAGTATAGATCCTTAGAGGTGGAGAACAAATATAAGAAATATAAGAATAAATTAACTGCTATTCTACGAATAGCCAAACAGCATTACTACAGTAAAAAATTATTAGATAGAAATAAGATAAAAAATTTAAAAGGGATTTGGGGAATGTATTAAAAAATATTACCAAGAAAAACTCAGGAAAAATTAATTTTCTGCGTTTTTTTTTAAATAATGATGGCAATATGGAGGACAGTAATGACGTTTTTCATAATTTTTAAAATTTTTTTGTGAGTGTGGGACCCAAACTGGCAGAAAAAAAATCCCTGATCCTACAACAACTGGAGCTCTGAATGAAACATTAATCAGTAGAAATCCTTTTTTTCTATGTTTTTTTACTGCAGTGGGAGGAAAAGAAATTATTGTCAATATTGGTTTAAAAATGTAAAAGGAAAAAGGGGGCCAACTAATTGTGATTGTATTGGTATGACAAAAATCAAAAAGGTAATTGAGGGAAATTATCAAGCCTCTGACTTACATCTGTAATCTGTCACTTCAATCGGGGGAAAAATTCCAGAAAAGATGAAAATTGCCAAAAATTATTCCACTTTATAAATCTGGGGACAGACACCATTTCACAAATTATAGGCCTGTTTTCTCTACTTCCCCAGTTTTTCCCAATTTTGGAGAAAATTATTTGTGAGTAGATTAGATTTCATTAAATTTAAAAAAATAATCTGCTTTCTGAAAGTCAGTTTGGGAAATTCAGATCACAAAGATCTACAGCAATGGCAGTCCAAAGGGAATTTTTAGAGGAAGTCACCGGCACCTTAGAAATAAGAAATCTGCAGTTTGGTGTATTTATTGATCTCAAAAAAAATTTTTGACACAATAAATCATGAAAAAATTAATTAAGAAATTGGAGCGCTATGACATCCGGGGAGTAGTCATGCACTGGATGGAAAAATTATCTAAGCAACAAAAGGCAACAATTTGTGCAAATGGGGGACTGCCAATCACCATGCTTTGACATTGTTTTTTTTGGTGTTCCCCCCAGGGGCCAAAATTTTTTTATTCTTTTTCATCAGTGGACATCTGTAAAGTTTTTTTAAAATACTTTTAAAAATTTTTTTGTTGGAATTGATACTAATATTTTTTTTGTACAGGTGATAAAATTTGGATCAGCTTATGGCTGAAATCAACTTAGAGTTATGTCAACTCAAGATATGGTTTTTTATATTATCTAAAATTTTCATTAAATTTGGATAAAAAACCCAAATTTTTTGTGTTTGGAAGCTGCGGAAAAAGAACAAATGTTCATATCCTAATAGATATGACGACAGTAGAGAGAGGTTAAGTAAAAAAAAAATTTTTGGGAGTAATGATAGACAATAAGATTTGCTGGAGACCTCATTTTAAAAAAAAAATTTTCAAACAACATATCCAAACTTTGCTGTTCTCAGCCCCCAAAAATAAAAAATTTTCTAAAAATCCCCCCCTGCTCTTCATATTCTGTTTTTTCATTTATATTTACCTTACTTGAGTTATTGTTGGGAAATATGGGGGAACACCCTATAAAAACCTCACTGCGGGGCCGTTTTTTGCAAAATTACAAAAAAAGGGGGTCATCTGAATGGTTCATAAAGGCAGGGGTCCCCGACCATACTAACATACTATTTTTAGAGTCCTGCCTCCTCAAAATCCCAGATCTGGTAGAATTTCAAACAGCTCAGCTGATGTATAAAACTTAGAAATAAAAACTACCAGAAAATTTTTAAAAAACTGTTTACTGATAGAGTGGGGGGTTTTGACTCCAGGGAAAAAACCAAATTCGAAACCTTGAGGGGTTCGAACCACCATGAAAAGAATGTGCATTTCAGTCAGTCAGGGGGGGGGGGGGGGGGGGGGGGGGGGGGTCTCTGAGTGCCGATATATATGAGTGTGAATGTGGATTTAGGCCTGATGTGAGGTGTGTTTGTGTTTGTAGGTATGCATGTGTGCAGTTACATGTCTATATGTGGATGTTATGTGTATGTATATATACAGTATTTTTTTTATGGGAAATTGGTTTTTATAGCAAATTTTAATTGTATTTTGTATGCATGTATGGGGTGTATGTATGTATCTAAATATATATATATTATAAAATTGTGTTATATATTTATTTATTTTTTTTTTTTTGGTTTTTGAATTTTTTGGATCAAAAACCCTAAATGTTAATCAGGAAAAGGTTTTCTTAAAGTTAATTAAATTTTCAATTAGAGGGAGAAAAGGGGTATAAAAAAAAAGTTTTATTTTTTCATACCCCCCTTTTCAGATAATTTTTATTAATCAATAATCAATGTCAGATCTCAGGTTAAATTTTACCCGGACTAGTTTACTTATTGGAAAATGTTTATTTTACTGTTTCTATTTATGTTCAAGTTAATTTAATTTATTTGGAACTGGAAATTTAATTTAATTTAATTTAATGTTTACCAAACACTTCTTCGTATGGTATTTGGATATTTGTTTGTTTTAAGCATTTCTGAAATTGATTTATTTATTTACTGTTATTTGTCATTGCCTGAAATAAAATTATTATTATCATTAAAAAGATCTTTCAGAGAAACAATGACATATTTAACGGCATTATTTATGTGCATATGTCCACAATAACCCCTATTATATGTGTAAAAACATTTTATTGCTTTAGGGCAATCACTAAATAATTCATAAAAAACAACAGAAGTAAAGGAATGTACACAATGAGTTCAAACAACAATGCCAATTGTTTATTATCCAAAAAAATTGCACTTTAGCAAGGTCTAAACTGAGGCTTGTCCTCAACCCAACCAATTTTGACCCAAATATTTGATCAGAGCTACCCAACTTGTGACCCAACAGAATTAGTCAAGCTGTGAAGTTCATTAAAGGACCCAGCACATCGCTGACCCAACTCCTGAGTCACCATTTGAACCAATATTTTGTCAAACTAACCCAACATACAACCCAGCTGCTTTAAACCAGCAGTTGAGTTATGAAAATAACCCAGCATTTTTTTATGTATACGAAATAGAACAGAAAGTCACATTTTCTGCTTGGAAAGATCCCTTCTTGACCTAATCAACTTGAAATTGTGTCAGAAAACAGATAACAAGATGGTCTCATTTGGTTTGCTGCACAGACACTGTATGCTGGAGGGTGTGGCCAAGGCAACGTTCGACGTCACGCTGTTGCCATACGTTTGGCTCTAATTTTCACATAAATCATCAGATCTGCTTTAAATTCAATATGATTGATTTTAGTCCAGCTGCTAAAAAATATCAAGTAAATTCCGCAGAGCATCATGCTTTGGCAAGTAGTACATATTTTTTCAATAGGTTGTAAATCCATAGTGTGTAAAGACTTGCTCAACCAATCTAACCATCCCTCCTGAGACGAGTCTGGCTATGTGTCACAACTGCAGCATATTTATACAGTGATTTAGGTACGATTGGGTTATTTCTGGATATATAAGATATTATCTTCTTGGGAGCATATAACTCCTTTTTAGCGCATTGATCCTTTTCTGCTTTAGGAGCATAGTGCTGCATTACAGATAAAACAGTATGATCAATTACTTCCAAACTGTGCAAGTCAGCTACAGCACAGATAAGGAGTGTTGCTGCATGTTTGGAACGCAGCATCTGCTTTTGCAATTCCTAATAAAATAGGATCCTTCTTATTAGCGTGGGCCGCACATTTACATACATTTACACACATTTACACCAATGCCATCTGGTGTTTACTAGTGAGAATCAGAGGAAATACCTTGAGCTAAAACCTGAAGTTATTTATCATTTATTACCACTCCTGCTTTAAATTTTAAACATTTTGCTGGGTTTTCCTTGTGTGTGAAGCATGTTTGGTCGGACTCATGCAACTAATTTTAGTTGTCTAACTTTGAAGGTCCTGCTAGAAGGTAATTGAACCATAGTGTTACACCACTAACAGTCATTTGAACATTCAGAATAGCATTTGAACATTCAAATGCTATTCTTAGCATTCATTCATTTATTCCACTTTAATTTTTTTATTGAAATTTTTATTTTTTTTTTATTTTTATTATTTTCTTTCAAGCATAGACTTGGGTAAGCCACAGGTTGAACGACAATCTGTGCATCCATTTTAATCCACACTCCTACACCTACAATATATGTTTAAAGTTCAGTATACACGGACCGGGCCTCTGCACCTCTTGGTGCTTTCACCATCCAGGAAAGGTAACACACAGCACCCAGAGAGTATTACCGGCACCAGAGAGCAACTTACTTCCAAGGACGCAATGCTCCTTGGAGGACGACCATGCTTTTTAATCTTTATTTCTCCACAACCTTCATGAATGCTTGCGATACAACGTTACTATGTACTGTAGAAAAAAAACCTTCATCATGCAAGAGATCTGGAAGTATGCTCAGATAGCATGGGAAACGTACACGCCTGACTAAGGGATTTGAAGGTGAGGCTAGAGTTTTACAGATTCAGGCAGCCTTGTGTTAGAAGGTTGAGAAATGCCTTCAACCAGAACCAATGTTAGGAACAGGTTCAGGGAACAACATAGGTTTGGTCAGCTGGACCGAGGGGGTGGTACTGAATATCAACCAAAATCCAAGTTGCAGGAACACTTCGGGTCGAACAGACAACCTGGCCATTACGTGAGGCTCAAAGGTAACCCTGATGGTACAGGTTGGAGCCAAAATGCAGTAGGTACCCTGAAGAAAGATATGGAGGATGCCTTCCACAAGAGTTTGGCAGAAGCAGTGCCCTAGGCCGCTGCCCAACCTCCACGATTATTAGAGGCAGCCAATCATCCCCCGTCAGCATGAGTAAGCGTGGACCCAGTTTCCACAGCCACCAGAGTCTACCTTGTCGGATGGGGAGACCAACCTGGGAAACTCTAAGAACCCCTTGGGACCTCACCAGGAGAAACATCACAAACCTACATAAATGGAATCAAAATTAACATACACGTCACCTATACTGTCTGACCATTATAGGTGGATGTGTCAAACTGAATGTCCTTTTTCAGAATCAGAATCAGAATCAGCTTTATTGCCAAGTTTGTACATACAAACAAGGAATTTGACTCCGGTACACTTTGCTCTTTGGTTTTTGTTTTTGCATTACAGAATATACATATTTACAATGTACAAATATACACATATATAAATAAAAGGGTGCATTTGCAACATATGTATGCTGTTGTTTTGTACTCTATTAAATGTTCAACAGAGAAACAGCCTGGGGGAAGAAACTGTCTCTGTGGCGGCTAGTTTTTGTGAACAGTGCTCTGTAGCGGCGGCCTGAAGGTAAAACTCTGAACAGTTTATGTGCAGGGTGTGAGGGGTCTGCAGAGATTTTAGCAGCTCTTTTCCTGACCCTAGACCTGTATAAGTCCTGGATGGAGGGAAGGTCAGCCCTGATGATTCTCTCTGCAGTCCTACATATTTGTTGCGGTCTGGACCTGTCCTGTTTTGTGGATGAACCAAACCACACTGAGATGGATGAAGACAGGACAGACTGAATGATGGCAGTGTAGAAGATGACCAGCAGCTCCTGTGGAAGGTTGTACTTCTTGAGTTGCCTCAGGAAGTACAGTCTCTGCTGGGCCTTCTTTCGAACAGTGTCTATGTGTGAAGACCATCTCAGGTCCTCAGAGATGGTGGTTCCTAGGAACCTGAAGTGGTCCACAGCCGACACGGTGTTGTTAAGGATGGTGAGGGGGGTGTATGGGGGTGGTGTTTTCCGATCAGTCCAATGACAGTGGTGTCGTCTGCAAACTTAAGGAGTTACACGGACGAGTCCGCTGAGGTGCAGTCATTTGTGTACAGGGAGAAGAGGAGTGGGGATAGAACACACCCCTGGGGGGCACCAGTACTTATTGATCTGGTTCGGGAGAAGATGCTCCCCAGTCTCACCTGCTGCTGTCGGTCCGTCAGGAAAGCTGTTGATCCACTGACAGGTGGAGGCTGGACGTTGAGCTGGGTGAGCTTCTGGTGGAGGATGTCTGGTATGATGGTGTTGAAGGCCGAGCTGAAGTCTACAAACAGGATCCTGGTGTAGGTCCCTGGGTGGTCGAGGTGTTGCAGGATGAAGTGTAGACCTAAGTTAACAGCATCATCTGCCGACCTGTTTGCTCGGTAAGCAAATTGCAGGGCGTCCAGTAGAGGGCCTGTGATGTCTTTCAGGTGCTTCAACACCAGCCGCTCAAAAGATTTCATGACCACAGACGTCAGAGCTACAGGCCTGTAGTCATTTAATCCTAGGATGGTGGGTTTCTTGGGCACTGGGATGATGGTGGATCGTTTGAAGCAGGAGGGGACCTCACACTTCTCCAGTGACTTGTTGAAGATCCGGGTGAAGATCGGAGCGAGTTGATGTGCACAGGCTTTCAGGCATGATGGGGAGGTGTTATCAGGTCCTCCAGCTTTCTTTGTTTTCATGCGCTAAAAGAGCCTATTTACATCTTCCTCAGAGATCTTTAGGGCAGGCAGAGGATCTGAAGGTAGGGGGTTGGTTGCTTTACTGGTCGAACTTGTTCCTGAATGGGATTTTGGTATAGGATTAGACCCTGATGTGCTCAATCTTGTTTGAGGAGGCTAGTAGAGCCATGCTCTCCCTCAGTAAACCTTTTCAGGCCGAGGCTTATGATGTAAGCATCACCAGCTACACTCGAGACAGATCAGGCATCACTAGTGGGGTGGGGCTGGACATCACACTCTAAGACATGACTCTGGTATACCCCATCTACATGTGATCATTAGACACAGAGCCTCTCCTAGGTGGCCAGAACCTGCTGCACAGGCTGGCCTCACTCATTGACTGCCACCAGGACCAACTCTGTGTCCAAGTGGAGGTGCCAAAACCCCTGGGTGCAAGCAGCAAACCATACCTTGGGACCAATCAGGTTGCCAGCTTGGAGGAACCCGAAGAACCTCGGGTGAAGCTCCGGCCCTCGTCAGAGACATTCTCGGGCACTCCTGGTACACAGCTATACCCAGCCACCCAGGAAACTCCTATCCACAGTCATGCCTCTCCTCAAGGCAGCCGGAGTGTACACCTTCAGTGTGCAGATTGGCATAAAACAGCTCTCCCATGCTTTCAGCATTGTTGTAATAAATCGGGGGGTCACATTAGCCTATGCCCATCACTCTCCTGTAAGGGGCCATAGGGGCTACAAAGCCACACTCCACGCCAGATAGGCGTATTGGCCTCTGACGTCTCACAGCACCCAGGTCTAAAGATGCTTAATCTGCTGCCAGTTTCAGCCATGCCAGCCACTCAACCTCCACTTCAGCGAAGGGGGGGTTACGTTCCATTGGTCCCACCAATAGACTAACTGGGTCAGACCAGTCCCCAAATCAGCAGGAGATAGCAAGTTCTTCCTAACAGCGACATGCAGCTTCATTAAGTGGGTTGGATGCTTGTCAGGACACAGCCATCCCAGCTGCTGTTTTTTGCTATACCAGATGAACTTCTACATCGAACTCTCCTCCCCAAGAACAGAGCTAGTCTCCATCCCAAGGACAGGAGAGACTAGTGTGTAGGACCAGTTCAGATAGGTGCATGCTTCGAAAGTCACACTATCATGCACTAAACACTAACAACTACCCTATAACAGAACCTGTTAAAAATACAACTACCTTCAGGGCACAGTGTTTAACTGTAAGTTTGCACTCTGGATGTGTAACAGGGGTGTAATGGTTTGAGGAATTTTGTCAAAATGAACCTTTATTTTCTTAAAATAATTTTACTTGTTTTGCGCAAAATAGTTTCTTGTAATTAGATCTGTTCTTATTATCTGGGGAAACTATTTAGATTCCTTTTTATATGTATTTTGGGCTCTTTTCCACCTAGTGGTGGATGGTGGTAAAGATGTGTGCAGGACGTCATCGTCTCGTCCCTTTTGCTGCCTGACGTTCTGTAAGTAGGTTTGTATCAATGAAGCTCCGTGATTTATGTGACGTTCCAAGCTAAAAGTATAAACTTCTTATTTAAATGGTTTGTTAGATGATGTTGTGATTTTGTCATAACTCCCTACTGCCAAGAGTTTGTAACGCTGCAGTTTGTTGCCTGAGGAGAGTAAGTTAGTTACGTCTGTTAGCATTGGTAGCCGTTAGCAGCTGTATCTCGTGTTGGTGTGCTTGGATGTGTAAGCGGGTTGACTGTGTCACTACTTTGCTGTGAGTAGGGGCAGGAGCTACAGCCAGACCACCACCAACCACATTTATGTTTTCTGTAACAGGTATGGTTATATTGTCTTAAGAGGAATGTTCATTATTTTGTGCTATATTTGGGATGTTTGAACATGTTTTTTTTATTAATGCATATTTTTGTTTTATTTTATGGAATTTACATTTAATCAAAAAACTGTACGATCACATTGTCAATAGTTGGAAGCTGTGAGTGTCAAAAGCTCAGCCCTTTTGCTGCCTGACAGTTGGTGTTAATAAATGAAGTGAAGCTGGAAGAAGTTCTGAGTGAGTGATCCTTCACTTCGCTGGTAACGAGCCAAAAGTTGGGGGTTACAGATGCACTGCAGCCCCTTACATAAGTGATTAAGAATGATTTAATGTAAATATGGGATGTTGGGCCATCCACCATTTTCGTAAGGTGAAGTAACGTCTGTTACTACACCTTCTGAAGACCAACCCTAACCCTTACCCTAACCCCAGGTGCAGATGACAAATCGCACAGAGGTTTTGTTTCCAAGGAGACGAGTTTCCTCCTTGTTTTCCAGTCGACTGCAACGGTTCCTCATGTTCTTCTTCCCATTTTGGACGGAGAAGTTGACTGTTTTGAGTTGATCACGGACGCATGACAACTACAGGTCTTCCCCTGTTTTTCTTCAGACCCATGACCCATCCTCAAGCCGGTGAAGAGAAGAAATCGACGTCCAAGTAATTTTGTTCTTTTTATATTAAATTGGATAAGTGCATTTAGAGGTCTGGGCAGGGTGGGGCATAGTTAAGGTGAATTAGGATCACCATTGGTTAATCCAAGGTATTATCTGGTTGCATGAAATATTAGTTGAAGCGTTTCATGCTGAACTGTTTGAATTGCTGTCTGAATACTGTTGAACTGTGAAGCATGCTTGCACTCAATAAAGTTTGGGTGAGCTTTCGTCCTGCTGATTGCCAGTCAGCCATGGGTTAAAGTTGAACTTTTAGAAGTTTTTCATTCGAAGCAGACTGAAGTCTGTGGTCTGGGGCTCGTGTCCTGACAAATCCCATTGTTCCAATATTTTATTACTCTTGTGTCATGATGTATTTAAGGTAGGACCCAAATGCAGTGTTTAGGAGTAGATGATAAGGATTTAATGGGTTAACAAACCTTACAATTTGACCAGGTACAGGAAACCAGAAAGCCAGAAAAGGGATATGAGAAGGATGATACGGGAACATAGCAACAGAGGACATGGAACCAGGTAGCAAGCAGGGTAATTTCCAGGAAGGTCTTAGGGTAACAAGCTAGGTAGCAAACAGGATAATGTCCAGGTAGATATCAGGAGGAACCAGTGGCAAACAATGAAACACAGAGAGTTTAAATACTGAGGGAAGTGGAGCGTGAACTAGAGGGTGACGCGGGAGTGGATTTTCTCTCCTGTCCCATCCCGCTCCCACAGAAAAATATCTTGTCCTATCCCAATCCCAGGCCAGCATAAAAAAAAAATCCTGTCCCATCCCACTCCTGGTAAATTGACTCCCACTCCCATCCCGCTTCCATTTAGAACGACTCCCACTCCTGTGCCACTCCCATTTTTGTTTTCTTCATTTAGTCTTTTGGCAATTTCTTTGTTTGAAGGACCAGTTAGGTCCCTATTTTTAGCTGTAGTAAAGGCCAGTTGAAGTAAAAAGAATAATAATGAAGAAATAGTAAAATATCAAACAAGGAAACAGACCATGCCTATCTTAGCTGAATAAACAAAATCTACATAGTTGTATTTTACTCATTTATTAAGTGATTGTTTCCTTTGCACAATGACATTACTTGTATGTTTCAAGTTGCTGAAACGAAAGAAAAAAGCACCTAGCAAGAGAACTGTATTTGGTGAACGAACGGGCAAAAAGGCATTACCTTCACAATTTAGAAACTGTACCTCAATGGTTCACAGCCCTGGTCCTCAGGGACCCCTTCCCTGCAAGTTTTAGATGTGTGTCTGCTCCAGCACACCTGATTCAAATTCTGACATGACCTCCTAAACAGGCATCAAGAATGGAGGGTCAAACTGGACAAAATTAATACAATAAAGTCATCATTAAATAAATAAATGTTGTTAATGACCCATAAGTAAAGTAAATATAACATGAAAGAAATGTAACATTAAATGTGCCATTAAATTAAAGATACCATTTATTTATTTATACATCATTAGAAACAATAAATGTACCATTATATAATCAAATGGACTATTATGCAATTAAATGTGCCACTGAATAATTAAGTATAATTTTAAAGATGACATGACGTAATTAGTGGTACACTTAATATTTAATGATGTATTAAATAAATTGTACATTTAATGGTACATTAAATTTTTTTCTATTTTACTACGTATTTATTTAATATCTTCCCCTGATGAAGCCTTTCCCCTCTACTGTGGCAAAGGCTCTTAAATCTTTAGTGCACATGCAGCAGTTTTGTTGGTCAGATGAGACTTGACACGTGATGTTACTTTTGGTTTGACGAATGAAGAGATGCAGGGCTGATTCGATCCAGAATCTGCCTTACAAGTGTGCCTTAATCACTGGTGTACTTGATTACGACTAAACACGTTTTACAAGCAGCATACTGCATCACTGCATTCAACTCTCCTGAAGTTCAGTAATATTTGCGACTTTCCTGTCAGCTCTATGAGTTTAATAGATAAGGCCTTACTTCTGACTTTACGTTGCAAATCCAATTTTACCATGTCCAGTTCTGCACCTGCGTTTGCTCCCTCCATTCTGAACGCAGGTGGAAAACATCGATCAGAAGCACTGTTGGCTTGTGGGTCTTGTAGTTCGTTTGACTCACATTGTAGTTTGGGCTTCTTGGAAAAAAACTACACAATGGTGGCGTCGATTCAAGTTTTTCTTTTTCTTAAAGTTTATAGCAAAGTCTCAGTTTTACATTTCCAAAGACAATTGATCCTAGTTTGTTTTCCGTCCTATTGGTTAGCTCCCGCTCCCGTCTGCTCCCGTTCATTTTTTATCCTGTACCGTCCCAGTCACGTGATCTTTACTAATACTGTTTTCCATCCCGCGGGATTCCCATGCTCCCGTGACCCGTGGGATTCCCGAAAAAATGTCAGCCTCTAGTGTGAACCAATGAACTGGGGGAGGAGCTAATCAGGAGAATGTGAGACACCTGGTGACCAGAGATGAGGAGAACTGAGGGAGTGACCAATTAACACAAATGAGCATGGAGAGCAGGGAGGAGACCAGAACACAAGTATGGTTATAACTTTTTCTCTTGCTCTCGGTCGAAGACACACGTTTTCTCTCCCTCCCTCCCTGCTGATCCCTGCTTCTGCTTTTTGTCTGTATTTTTCTCAGAGCCTCTCTTTGCATATCCTCCAAACTTGTAAATTATGGATTTGGTCAGCTGGACTCTCAACGTAATAGATCAAATTTTTTTTCCGACTGGAAGACAGGGTAAAGGAGACCCTCTAGTCCAGATGGGACGGTCTTCTCTGGATACACAATGGATTCTTGGCAGCAGTGGAAGATTGTGTACCTGACTACGATGTCGGTCGCGGACTTAGAAAATGCGTACATATTTGGACTTTTGATAACAGGATTTCTGCTTTTTGGAGTTGGTGGTTACCTGGCTTATCGAGTGATTCGCAAAACGTGGGCAGCTGTTCAAAGCATTCAAAAGCTGCCTGAGATGTTGGATGGAGTCTGTAGAGCAATCAACACTCAGACTGAAATGTTAAGAGAGCAGAATCGCAAGCTGGACACGATTCTTGAACAGAATCGCAGCCTGGCAGCGGTTGGACTCAGAGGTTAAAGAATATAATCTTGGTGAAGTTGTACGCTCCAGATCTGCGGAAAATACCAGAAATTTGGCTATTTGGATTCGCAATTGAGACATACAAGTAAAACTCTTAAGGTGGTTGGAAAATCACAACTGCCTGAACCACAACAATTATTGTTTTTCTAAATGTGGCGCCCCAATGTGCCCTTGGCAACTTCTGCTAACTGGCAATCGACAAAATCTCTCCTGGATGTTATATATATATATATATATATATATATATATATATATATAACACAACGCTCTTACCCAGCACTCCCCTACCAGCTGTGTGCTGATAGGACTATGCGGCCGATTGATAAAACTTCAACCTCTCTTCTCAAGGACAATGGCGCTTCTATCAGTGTTGACAGTCTAATTCTTGCAAACACACTCAGACTTATATATATTCGCACCCTCAAGATTCCACCGTACCCTTGCTGAATCTTTACTTATGTGTGTGTTGCTTACCACTGCTGAGGTGTTTTGTACTATTTCAGACTCTATTCTGTTGAGAATATTCTGTTAAGAATAGAGTCTGAAATATATATATATTTTCCCCTCCTATCTTACTTTACCTAAATGTGTGATTTCATTACTTTCCATAGATTTTCAGATTTCTCAGAAGGATTACCAGCAAAAGCCAATTATTATTAGTAAATACACCAATGACCAGAGATTTTTAGATTTCTTAGAAGGATTTATAGATTTTTAGATTTCTTAGAAGGATTGTGTTACAACAATTTCATACCAGTGAAAGCCAAACATTACTAGTATTTAAAAAGTTTGGACCTACCAGTGACCCAGCTTCTCTACTTAGACTTCAGTGAGCGCCCATGACTGTTACTATTTGAATGATGGGACCACAGCTGCCTCATACCAGCGACCTCAAGGATTAATATTATCATTTTTCTTCTAGCACAGGATGAATTCCTTACCACAAAGGGCTTAATTAGCTAATTACCTCTATTAGAAAGATTGGATTAGAACCAGCTCTTACCAGTAAACCCCCAAGGATTATTAATGTCATTTGATTTGTTTTTCTGTGTTTGCTGTATCATTGTAATGTTTTTCCTCGTGTACAGCGCTTTGAGTGCCTTGTTGCTGAAAAGCGCTATGTAAATAAACTTGACTTGACTTGACATTAACAATGACTAGAAAAAAGAACATAGAGGAAACCAGATCTATAAGAAAATAACTAAGCATATAACACAGGAACCCAGAAAGCAGCAAAACTAACCAGAAGGAATCCAAAAGAACCAAAACGAATAGAAAACCACCTGGCCTAGCAGAGTAAGTAAAACAAACACAAATCCTAAGAGAGACAGATCCTGACACCTTGGGGTTTTTTCCAGCGAGCTCCCGCCTCAGAGTTTTACGACCCTTTGTTTGAGATTTGGGGCTATCTGCTGTTAATGGCTAAGGGGTCGGCTGCTAGATCTCCTGGGGCGTGGCCCTACCGTTCTACCAGCTGATAGCCGCTGTCGACACACACCATTGGTGAAAGGCTTCACCATGTAGTGGTTCTGTGCCACTTTACATGTTAATTCAAGTTTTTGTGTTATTCTTCTTTGTTCATAAACTGTTGGTTTGATCTTCATAGACACTCAGTGCACATATTTTTTTATTTTTTTATTTTATTTTTTTAGTTAGTAATGTTCCCCTTTTGTAGAATAGTGCATGTTTAATTAGGTGGAACTTGTTGATCAGAATAGTTGGTTGTAAGAGCGACAATTGTTTTAATAAATGTTTACATAGATAAAGTGATAGCATTTGTGTTTATTTTGTGTAAGAGTGATTGTCTGTCAAAATAAGGTTAGTGTTCCACACCATACGGTAAAACGATTGATAACACCGTGACATTTGGCATGGTTTTGGTTAATAATTATGGATTATTAATGATAATTAACTAATTGTAAACTGCTGTGAGCCCAATAATTGCACCACCAGCATCTGTATGGAGCTAAATTGGGGCCATAAAGTTTGTTCAAACAAAAAAAATTTGAACCTGGAAAAAAAAAAGTTTGTTCAAAAGAAAAACATTTGAACCTGAAAAATAAAAGTTTGTTCAAAGGAAAAACATTTGAACCTGAAAAATTATTTTGAACCTGCCCCAAGAAAATGTGCATGTTTTTTTTTTCGGCTTCAAACTTTTGGCGCTGTTTTGGCGTGGGGGGCGGGGCCTCAGATCACGGGGGTGCGGAATCATGGCTGACAGGTCAACACAGCGGCTGAACAACATATTCCCAGCTGTTGCATTCAGGGACTGTGGGAACTGGGATTATCTGTAATACATCATTGATATTCTATATATATGTGATTGGTTTTGAAAGATAACATGCTTGACCGATAGAGGCAGCTTACGTGAATACACGGCGCGCATCTCAGAGGAGAAAATATGATCTTGACAGATTTGCACAGCATTTTAAGTCCGTGTTGGAGATTTCCCATGCTCTCAACATAAAGCAAAAGAACCGCCAGACTAAGCGACAGTATGAAACCAGATGCAAAACGAGCCGGTATTTTCCGAATATCCTTGCATAATTAAGCCTGGACTTGTTTTCACATGGACTGGACTCGGGTTTCGGTTTCTGGTGCATTTTTGATCTGTTTGGTCTTCATTTAGTGAAGTGACTCACAGCCAGGGGCAAACTGGCATACAGGCAACTGGGGAAATCCCCGGTGGACCGCTGGCTTAGTGGGACCGTGGTTCACCTTAAAATAAGTGATCAAATATATACTTTTGTGTGTGCGAAACTGAATTGAATTGAATTGAATTGAATTGTACATGTCATTGACTAAATATGCACTACAACGCGATCAACTTTTGTTCAGAATCAGCTTCTTATCACTGGTAACGACGCGGCTTTCCTCTCACTCATTCCCGCAGTTTCACAGTGCTTTAAACAGTGAGTTCAATAGCGAAGCAAAAATGCTGGGCTTTGTCCCACCCATCGGACGCTCAGCGTCTGGGTTTACGGGGCAGTGGGCTGGCCTCGGCTGGCCCAGACACTCAGCTTCTGCATGATGATTGGATGATCTGTCTGAGGCTGAATCCCTTTTTGATTGACAGCGAAATGAGCGAATCAGCGATCTTGAAATTGAGCTTCCCCTCCTTGAAAGACCAGCAGCCCAGCATTTTTGCTTCGTTTATTGAACTCACTGTTAAAAGCACTGTGAAAGCTGAGGGAATGAGTGAGAGGAAAGCCGCGTCTTTAAACCAAGTGATAAGAAGTGATTTTGAACAAAGTTGAGAAACATTGTAGCGCATATTTAGTCAATGACATGTACACAAAACAGTAATATATTTAAATCACTTATTTTTTACGTTTTAGGGGAATCGGAGTTTCCCCGGGCAGTCTTCGAGCAATCGCCACTGGTGCGTATATTATATATATAATATTATATATATATATTATATATTATTTTATATATATTATATTATATTATGTATATATATATATTGGTAGCCAGTCTTCATTGATTTCAATTGCACCAGTAAGAGCAGAGTTTGAAGGTTCAAAATTAGCAGGTAAGAGCACATTTTGCTCAAAATATTGAAATGCACAAAAAATTTGGTAATATACCAGAGTTCAAAAGAGGGACAATTGTTGGTGCACGTCTTGCTGGGCGCATCTGTGACCAAAAGACAGCAAGTCTGTGTGATGTATCAAGAGCCACGGTATCCACGGGTAATGTCAGCATACCACCAAGAAAGGGGACAAACCACATCCAACAGGATTAACTGTGGACGCCAAGAGGAAAGCTGTCTGAAAGGGATGTTCGGGTGCTAACCTGGATTGTATCCAAAAAAATTAAAACCACGGCTCCCCAATCACGGCAGAATTAAATTGCACCTCAACTCTCCTGTTTCCACCCAGAACTTGTCCCGTCGGGAGCTCCACAGGTCAATATACATGGCTGCTATAGCCAAACCTTTGGTCACTCATGCCAATGCCAAACGTCGGTTTTTAATGTGCAAGGAGCGCAAATATTGGACTGTGGACAGTGTGTAAACATGTATTGTTCTCTGATGAGTCAACCTTTACTGTTTTCCCACATCCGGGAGAGTTACGGTGTGGAGAAGCCCCAAAGAAGCGTACCACCCAGACTGTTGCATGCCCAGAGTGAAGCATGGGGGGGGATCAGTTTAGGGTTTTTGGGCTGCCATATCATGGCATTCCTTGGTCCAATACTTGTGCTAGATGGGTGGTCACTGCCAAGGACTATCGAACCATTCTTGAGGGGCCATGTGCATCCAATGGTTTCAAACATTGTATCCTGAAGGGGGTGCCGTGTATCAGGATGACAAATGCACCAATACCCCACGCAAGACTGGTGAAAGATTGGTTTGATGAACATGAAAGTGAAGTTGAACATCTCCCATGGCCTGCACAGTCACCAGATCTAAATATTATTGAGCCAATTTGGGGTGTTTTGGAGGAGCGAGTCAGGAAACGTTTTCCTCCACCAGTATCACGTAGTGACCTGGCCACTATCCTGCGGTCCACCGGGGATTTCCCCAGTTGCCTGTATGCCAGTTTGCCCCTGGCTGTGAGTCACTTCACTAAATGAAGACCAAACAGATCAAAAATGCACCAGAAACCGAAACCCAAGTCCAGTCCATTTTAAAACAAGTCCAGGCTTCATTATGCAAGGATATTTGGAAAATACCGGCTCGTTTTGCATCTAGTTTCATACCATCGCTTAGTCTGGCGGTTCTTTTGCTTTATGTTGAGAGCATGGGAAATCTCCAACACGGACTTAAAATGCTGTGCAAATCTGTCAAGATCATATTTTCTCCTCTGAGATGCGTGTCTTTTATTCACGTAAGCTGCTTCTATCGGTGAAGCATGTTATCTTTCAAAACCAATCACATATATATAGAATATCGATGATGTATTACAGATAATCCCAGTTCCCACAGTCCCTGAATGCAACAGCTGGGAATATGCTGTTCAGTCGCTGTGTTGAGCTGTCAGCCATGATTTCGCACCCCTGTGATCTGAGGCCCCGCCCCCCACGCCAAAACAGGACCAAAAGTTTGAAGCCGAAAAAAAGTCTGCATGTTCGAAAAAAAAATTTGAATCTGAAAAGTAGTTTTGAACTTATTTTTTTTCCAGTTTCACATCTGTTTTTTTTTCAGTTGAAAAACCTTTTTTCCAGTTTTCACATTTTCTTGGGGCAGGTTCAAAAATAATTTTTCAGGTTCAAATGTTTTTCCTTTGAACAAACTTTTATTTTTCAGGTTCAAATGTTTTTCTTTTGAACAAACTTTTATTTTTCAGGTTCAAATTTTTTTCCTTTGAAAAAACTTTTATTTTTCAGGTTCAAATGTTTTTCTTTTGAACAAACATTTATTTTTCAGGTTCAAATTTTTTTCGTTTGAACAATTTTTTTTTTTTCAGGTTCAAATTTTTTTCGTTTGAACAAACTTTATGGCCCCAATATAGCTCCATACAAATGAACCAATATCTCTGATCTCTATTTGTAAGAAATGATTTTTGGTTAGAACTGATTTCTTCTAAATTATGATTTTTAATGATCATTTTCATAAATGCTTATGATAAATATTTATAATCAATAATCATAATTCCTTTACACCAGGATCGTTAAGGGGGCGGGTTGTGTGCTGCAAGGCGTGGCACCAACAACAACAGTAATGGCACAGGTAGGGGTACAATTGTATTGTTTTTGTATTAATTTGTCACAAAGAGTAGCTTTAAGATGTTTTTAAGCGAGAAAGAAGGCTTCAGAACTTCATCTGTGCAGTCAGTTCCTAGTTTGAAATACTTTTCGGCACATTGCAGCTCTGTTTATAGACCGGTCTGACTGCGAAGCTAACTGGGCAGCTGGACTGGGACTTCCGCTGCCTGATCTCGTCCCGGCACTTTGGGATTTCTCGCTACCTGTTATCTGTTTGTGGGGGATGAAAGTGAAAATAAAGCGTTTGGTAGGCATGTGGTAAATAACTGCAAGTGCCAGAATATAAAATGTAATATTTTTTGCCTGACATTTTTCACATTTTAAGTTGATTTATACATTTATTATAAACTGTTTTGCCACAGTTCTGTAAGAAAAATATTTTAATGCAGTGCTGATGATCAGAGCACTTTAAAATTTTCTTACACATAAAAAATACACATTCCCTAAGATTGTCTTTCCATGTAAACCTAACTTAGTGGAGTGTAAACAGTTTATTATCTTTCATTTTTCATAGTTTTATGCAGACAGCTCTGCAGGAGGAGAGACCACATTTCTAGGTTTGGATGCAGTTTCCCAAAAGCTCCTAGTGATCCTCTTCACCCTTGTGTCCTACTATCCTCTGCACCATTGTCCTCACATCTTGTACTTTATATAAATAATTGCTTGTGATTAGATAGTCAAAGTATTAATTTCCTGTACTTCTGGACTGATTATCAGTTTTTTTATTCCAATTAAAATATTTACTAAAAACATTTTTCTGTAGGTATCTCTTCATATACGTTTGCCTGATGATAATAAATTAAAATCTGTGTGTTAGTCAGTGTTTTGTAGTTATTGTAAATGAATCATGCAGTCATAAAGCAACAACTATAGCCTGATGCAGGTTGGTAAAAATTAAATGTAAAATTAAAATAAAAAATGATTTACACGTTTCCTGTTTATGGATTTAGCGTAACTTAAAAAATGATGGAAGAAATTAACCAACTGTATAACTCTAAAGCTGCCCATCTTTTGTTTATCAGGTAAAACAAAACAAAAACCTTTTTTTTGCAAAGGGCTTTTAATCCACATAAAGACATAATGCCATCTGCTGGACTCAAGGTGTAGTGCAGTTTTCTTCACAACTTTCCCATACGTCATTAAGCTGATTTAAATAAATGGTCCCCTTTCTGAGCAATATAAACAGACCCTAACACATTTCACTGGGATTCCTTTTACCCAGATAAAACAAATCCTGGGGCTTTAAATCATGGAACTTTCGATGGAAAAATGGCTATTGGATAAGCATGTCCTTTGAACAACTGAGGGGGTCAAGATGTTGTCATACCTGACAGTATCTGAAATGTATTTAGATGCAAGACCTACAGACCATTAACAATATTCAAAAATGTTTCTTTTGGCAAACAGGCAGTGATATGTTCCATATATTTTACTGGTTTTGGTCAAGACTCTGGAAACATTATTTAGGATGAGCTAAAGTTGATGATTTTACATACTTTTAAAAAGGCATGATTCAAACAATCTAAACCACTTTAAAGAATGTTTACAAATGTATGAACTACATTTAAGTTTTCTGACATGCTATAAAACTACCTCCTCTGAGATGAGCTGAGTGATCTCTTCTCTGGAGTTTTGGGAACCAAAACAATGGCTTCTGTCTTTCTGCATTCTGCATTAAGAAATTCAGACACTCACTGGTATTTTGGATACACTCAGTGACTTTCATAAATTGGTTAGGTACTGACACAAAAATATAAAGTTGTGTCATCATCATGACTACAGTAAAAGATGTTTGTAATACCCTTAAACCTAAGCTACGGTACAGACCAAAAGTTTGGACACACCTTCTCATTCAAAGAGTTGTCCTTATTTTCATGACTATGAATATTGTAGCTTCACACTGAAGGCATCAAAACTATGAATTAACACATGTGGAATTATATACTGAACAAAATAGTGTGAAACAACTGAAAATATGTCTTATATTCTAGGTTCTTCAAAGTAGCCACCTTTTGCTTTGATTACTGCTATGCACACTTGGCATTCTGTTGATGATCTTCAAGAGGTAGTCACCTGAAATGGTTTTCACTTCACAGGTGTGCCCTGTCAGGTTTAATAAGTGGGATTTCAAGCCTTATAAACGGGGCGGGGACCATGAGTTGTGTTGTGCAGGAGGTGGATACAGTACACAGATGATAATCCTACTGAATAGACTGTTAGCTGCTTTTTTCTTGCCATAATACAAATTCTAAGTAAAGAAAAACGAGTGGCCTAGATCTTTAAGAAATGAAGGTCAGTCAGTCCGAACAATTGGGAAAACATTGAAAGTGTCCCCAAGTGCAGACGCAAACACCATCAAATGGTAAAAAAGAAATTGGCTCACATGAGGACCGCCCCAGGAAAGGATGACCAAAAGTCACCTCTGCTGCGGACGATAAGTTCATCCGAGTCACTAGCCTCAGAAATCGCAGGTTAACAGCAGCTCAGATTAGAGAACAGGTCAATGCCACACAGAGTTCTAGCAGCAGACACATCTCTAGAACAACTGTTAAGAGGTGTGTCCAAAGTTTTGGTCTGTACTGAAGTTTAGGCATATACAAGTCATATTCAATAAAATATAATGTGTTTTGATGAGGGTTGGGGAACTCCTTATTTAGCATCATAAGTAATAAAAAATTTTGAAATAGTTTATCTGTATAGAGAAAAACTTTTCAAGGAATTTAATCCGTATAGAGAAAAATCTTTAATCTGTATGCACTAAATTCTGATAAGAGATGGTTATAACGACAGTACTTAGCTCTAAAAGTCCTAGTTTAGCAGGTTTCTCCTTGTTAAAAGAGAGAAGTTACTCTGCATTGTCATGCTTGCTCAGGATGAGGAAGCGCATGGAACGGAAGAGTCTTTCTAATCTGTTGGTTTCCTTATAAAGAGAACCTTTCACCAATGGGTACTGAATGATTTATATATTTATACCTGACTATAATTAAAGGGAAATTAATTTTTATTTTTATTTTTTTAAACCGTGTCCTGTCCGGCAGAGTAGCACTCAGAATTGTTGTCTGAGTGCCAAGAAAAAGCCCAACAGATTTACTTTCACAAGTGGAGCAATACAGCTAACGCTTTAAAGCTCTGCTTGATGTTCATAAAAAGAAACTTTATTAGAAACTGCTTTGGGATTATTTCAATTGTTACGGACACGGAGACAGAAATGAAAAGGAAAAAAAAGAAGCACGAAAGAGAGAAAGGGAGGCAAAAAGGAAAAGGGGAGAGAAGGAGAATAGAGTGGAGGAAAGGAAGAAGGATGAAGAGAACACAAGATAACACCCTGCTTGCTTCTACACCTGCAGAAATGTTCATATTACCAGCTTATTTACCGAAAGGTGCACGGTACTTATGAATGCAAGATGTATTCAGTGGTAAATGCGGCTAAATATAAAACATTTGTGTATCTGTTAACACCTGAATCTAAACACCAGTGGGTCTGAGTGTCAGCGCGCTTGTGTATACAAGGTTTCTCCATAAAAAAATATGCAATAGTGAAGGTGAGGAGCCACAGACCCGCCCCCCTGGACCCAGGACAGATACGGAGGAGATCTGAGCCACTGACATCCAAAGGCCCCCCAGAGCACAGGAACCCCAGTAAAACCACCTCCGGGACTACCGTAATCCCCCCAGAGAGGAGCAGGGGAGAATCCCAGGGGAACCACCCAGCAGCCGCAGTGCAGAAGCCATACTCTATACTCCCAGGTCCAGGTGCCGATACCCCATAGGGATAACCAGCCCCCGGACCCAGGAGGTGGTCCCCTTCCCTCCGGGGGTGGAGACAGGCAGACTGCCCCAGCACCTAAACCTGGTCCGGGCTAGCCCGGGCTCGTGCCTGAACCTGAGCGACCCCGGCCCGGACACCGACCCCCCGCCCCGACCCCAGTCCCTAACCACACCCATCTTCATCCGGAGAGGGGGCCATGTACCATAGAGGCGCCTACATGGTCCAAACAAGCCCGCCAACCAGAGCCCCATGGTCCCAACCCCCAATGAATTCCGATCTCAACCCCATGAGCCATTGTGTTTTTTAAATCAGATTTATAAGTGTTTTGTACTAGATTGGAATAAACTGGACTGAAGTACATTTAGACTGAACTGGATATGACTGTCCTCTAAAGTGTCCTAGAAAATAGTTAAAATAGTTGTTTCAGGAATTTGACACTGATTAAAGCAGATAGAAAGCTCACATAAATGCATTTTTTTAGCAAAAAAAATACAAAAACTAAAGTTGTAGATTAAAATAGTAAAAAAAAAAAAATAGGACAAGATCCATAACACAGAAATCACATCTGAAGCAGATGTGTTTAGATTTGTTATAAATACAACTAACCATTTACATAATACTGAGGCAACTGTGGCACAGTGAGAAGAGTGGTCATCTCGCAATCCGAGGGGTGTGGGTGCAATTACAGCTTCCTCCTACCACATGTCGATGCGGCAGGAGCCACTTAACTTAAATTGCCTACCGACCTGTGTATTGGTGTATGAATGTGTGTGTATAAGTGTGGGTGAATGTGGCTCTAGTGTAAAGCGCTTTGAGTGGTCAGTGTGACTGGGAAGGCGCTATATAAGTTCATTCCATTTACCATTTAACCATTAGGAGGCACAGAAAGATGATTTATCTTTTACTTGTCACGACCAGTGAGAAGGATGTCATAAAAACATTCTGTAATATCTTCAGACTAGAAAGCTTAGGCTCCATCCATCCATCCATCCATCCATTCATCCATCCATTGTCTTCTGCTTATCCAGGATCAGGTCGCGGGGGCAGCAGCCTAAGCAGAGAGATCCAGACTTCCCTCTCCTCAGCCACTTGGGACAGCTCGTCCAGGGTAATCCCAAGGCATTCCCAGGCCACCCGAGAAACATAGTCCCTCCAGCGTGTCCTGGGTCTTCCTCTGGGCCCCCTTTCGGTGGGATGTGCCCGGACCACCTCATCAGGGATGCGTCCAAGAGGCATCCTAACTAGATGCCCGAGCCACCTCAACTGGCTCCCCTCGACATAGAGAAGCACTCCAAGTCCCTCCCGGATGACCAAGCTTCTCACCCCTTCTCTAAGGGAGAGCCCAGACACCCTGCGGAGGAAACTCATTCTGGCCGCTTGTATCCGTGACCTCGTTCTTTCGGTCATGACCCAAAGCTCATGACCATAGATGAGGGTAAGAACGTAGATCGCCTGTAAATCGAGAGCTTCGCTCCATTTTTCCCTCATTCGTGAACAAGACCACAAGATACTTGAACTCCTCCACTTGAGACAGGACCTCCCCCTCGACCTGGAGAAGGCACTCTACCCTTTTCCGGCTCAAAACCATGGCCTCGGACTTGGAGGCACTGATTCTCATCCCGGCCACTTCACACTCGGCTGTGAAATGGTCCAGTGAGAGCTGTAAACCACAGGCTGATGAAGCCAATAGGACCACATCATCCACAAAAAGCAGAGACGCAATCCTAAGGCCACCAAAATGGATCCTCTCCACAACCTGTCCATAAAAGTTATGAACAGAATTTGTGAAAAAGGGCAACCTTGGTGGAGTCCAACCCTCACTGGAAACGAGTCCGACTTACTGCCGACAATGCGGACCAAGCTCTGACATCGGTCATACAGGGACCTAACAGCCCATATTAAAGGGCCTGGTACCCCATGTTCCCAGAGTACCCCCCACAGGATTCCATGGGAGACACGGTCGAATGCCTTCTCCAAGTCCACAAAGCACATGTAGACTGGTTGGGCGAACTCCAATGCACCCTCCAGGACCCTGCTGAGGGTGTAGAGCTGGTCCAGTGTTCCACGGCCAGGACGAAAACCACACTGCTCTTCCTGAATCCGACGGTCGACTACTGAAACACTGAAAGACACGGCCAAGTGTATCATCGGTAGAAGGTGAACATTAAGTTGTTGGCTGCAGAACCTTGGACCCCTTCCAAAAAGGTGTCACAGGTAGATACAGAGTCAGGCCAGGTGTAGCTTCTAGGAAGAGAAAATAGAGAGAATATAAAGTTACAAGCTGAAATAAGAGCAAATAATGCAAAATTGGAGAGTAGTACGAGAATGTAGCAGAGAGAGTGAAAGACGTCATTATGTCCTCCGGCAGCCTAAGCCTATAGCAGCATAACTACAGAGATAGCTCAGGATAACCTAAGCCACTCTAACTATAAGCTTTATCAAAAAGGAAAGTTTTAAGCCTAGCCTTAAAACGAGACAGGGTTTCTGCCTCACGGACTAAAACTGGGAGCTGGTTCCACAGGAGAGGAGCCTGTTAAGGATCTGCCTGCCTCCCATTCTACTTCTAGAGACTCTAAGAACCACCAGTAAACCTGCAGTCTGAGAACGAAGTGCTCTGTTAGGAATATATGGAACATTCAGATCTCAGATGTATGGTGGAGCTTGATCGTTAAGGGCTTTATATGTGAGAAGGAGAGTTTTAAATTCTATTCTGGATTTAACAGGGAGCCAGTGAAGGGAAGCTAAAATATGAGAAATATGATCTCTCTTTTGAATTTTCATCAGAACTTTTGCTGCAGCATTTTGAATCAGCTGAAGGCTTTTAAATGCATTTTGTGGACATCCTGATAGTAAGGAATTACAATAGTCCGGCCTTGAAGTAACAAATGCATGGACTTGATTGCTGTTGGACTCTGAAAGCTGCCACGCTTTGAAGCTGTGTGTGTCTCACTGTGTTGAACACCTGAGCGCAGACTCAGGTGAACTAAAGTTGGACTGCTAGAACCTCATGTCGGAGCACTCACTGCTCCATTCTCTTCACTCTTAGTGTTTTTCCACTGGTTGCCGCCTAAATGTTTTATGACCCTTTGTGTTTCACTGAGCTCCACTCCAACTTTGGGGGTTTTATGACTGCAGCCTGGTGGAGGCCACTCCCAAAGCTTCGCCCAGTATCATATTTTCTCTTGTTTTTCCCCATAACTACTGGTTTGACTTTCATACACACTCAATATTGTTTTATCTTGTTTAGTTACTTATATTACCCCTTTTGTGTAGAACTTTTGCATGCTTGATTAGGTGAAGATTATTGAATCAGAATAGTGAGGTGTATCAGTGCTGTTGATTTAATAAATATTCACATAGATAAAGAGAAAGTGTTTGTGTTTATATTGAGCAAGAGTGATTTGTCTGTCAAAATAAGGTCAAAGTTCCCCACCTTCAGTGAAGCGGTTGATTAAACAGTGACATCTAGTAATAGTTATCAATTATTACATAGTTATCAATTATTACATCTCCACTGGATCAAAGCAGTTCAAACACAATATGAGCCTAATCTTTGTAGTTTATAGGATTGTAGGATTTGTAAAATCAATTTTATTGATTGTATGCATCCTTTTAGTTCAATTCAATTCAATAAAAAAATAGGTATTCATCCCAAATGGAAATCAATTGTTGTTGTAGCTCACATTATACAAGTTTATTCAAAGACCTGTTGTAGATGCTGATAGCTGTGGGCAGGAAGGATCTCCTGTACCTGTCTGTCTTACAGCAGAGCCGAAGACACTCTGTTGTTGTGCGAGAGTCTCATAAAGAGGATACTCAGGGTTCTCCATAATGTTCTTCATTTTATGAAGAATCCTTCTTTCCACAATGATCTCCAGGGGTTCCAGAGGGGTCCCCAGAACAGAGTCAGCCTACTTTATTAGCTTGTTGAGCTTTTTCAAGTCCCTGGCTCTGATGCTGCTACCCCATCAGATGATGGCAGAAGAGATCACACTCTCCCCAACAGACTTATAGAAGGCCGAAAGACCTAACCTTCCTCAAGAAGTACAGTCTGCGCCGTCCCTTCTTGTTTTATGTTAATTTGTTGCACCACCACATATGGATTATGACACAGTGGGTCCCAAACACTGGTCATTTGGTCATTCAACATCACTTACTTACTTACGGGGCCTTGCTACTAAACCAACACTTACTTTCCGTATGCTCTCTGGATATTTGTATGGTCATTGTGTCACTTCTCTTCTTCTTGTCCAAGTATCTTATCTAAAGACTATGAAACAGTAGGCTGGAATTTGTGCTTGGGCTGTAGAAACAATTTTCTCACTAAAATGAATGAGATACTTGTAATCCTTATATAAAAATAGCAAAAAAAAAAAAAAAATACATAGAGGGTGTCTAATAGTTTTCTGTGAATGATTAAAAGAAGGAACATGTCATGATGCTAATAAAAAATTGCTTAACACATTAACACATATGAACGTTTTTATTTAAATCTTCCATTACAGCTGTTCCTTTCTTTCTCCCTCAACTTTCATTTCAGGATTCCTGTCCACTTCTGCCTGATAACTTCCCCACATAAACGGTTATGTTCTTTTATTTATTTAAATTTCTTCTCATCATTAAATCGGCTGTGCTGACTTCTTCTCACTGTTGCACCTTTCTTGGTTTGGTAGTACCAAGCGAGTATTTTCAAGATGAAATTGAAATTTTTCCCCACTGCAGGGACCTTACTTCTAGCAGCTCGGACATGGTTAAATACTTGGATAACTGGGTCATGCATCTCTACAACTACAATGCTCTTGTTGGACAGTGGTTCAACCCTACAAAAAGGAAAACTGGTGGCAAGGTCATGGACGGCCAAGGCTCAGTGATGCATATAAGGAGAGAAGACTGTACAAACCAGAACTAGAGCTTGTCAGGATCTGTCATTTTGTTCTTTGTTTTTGTTTACTTTGGCGTTAAAAGTTTTCCCTGTTCCTTTGATTAGTAGTTTAGTTATTATTTGATTAGATTCTTGTGCTTGTTTACATGTCCTTAGATTTAGTTCTTTCTAGAGTTACTATTTATGTTAGCTTATGTTTAAGTTTCTTTTCCCTTTTCCTCCCCTTGTCTTTAGATCCCATTCAGTTATTATTTACTCAGAGGTTTGCTTCTCTTTAGATTATTTGTCCTCCCCAATTCCCTGTGTTTTTATAGTTCTATGTGTTTAGTTCCTCTCTGGTAGTTGTAATAAGTTACTGGTTACTTCCCTTTACGTTCTTGTTGTTGTTTTAGATTGTTGGGTGTATTTGGTTTTTGCTTCCCTGCTCCTCCTTGTGAGTTAGTGGTTATTTATCTTTAGATCTATTTTCCCTTTGGTTTATTTTATAGTTTAGTTTCTCTAGTGTCCTTGCGTCTCCCAGTCCGGTCACCATAGTAACCATTTATTCCCTCAGTCATCACAGCCAGTTCCCGCACCTGTACCCACTTCCCATCTGATCACCTTAGCTTCCTCTCATTGGTCCATTCTCCTCCTCTCCCTGCCTATATACCTGGTTGTGCTCATAATTCCCCGCTGGTTCCTGTGTCTACAGTTTATGTAAGTCCGTCTCTGATCTTTATTAATGGAAGAAGACTAAATCTCACAACGCTGCTTTTGAGAATTTGTCTGCGTTTTGGTCCAGACCTACCCCTTACACTGACAGGGCTGCTGTAATTGTAATTGTTGAAAAAATCTGTGCTTAAAGGAAGTTGCCAGAACAAACTGTGAACCGCAGCTTCCTGGACATGGGTTTGTGAAGTGACTCATGTTATTTGTCAACAGGTCCCATGGTGGACACTTGAGTATCAGAAGCAGACTATGGAGCAACACAAACACATCAGATGGTCAGGCTTGTGTGCTTGGATCCACTTTGTGTGTGAAACAGAAAGTGAATCTACACAAGAGCAAATAAGATACTATGGACTGTGTTCTGCATGGAAACTGTGTAAACTATGTAATACAAATTGATGCTGCTGACCACGTAAATGCCCTCATAGAAACAGTGTTCCTGATGGCTTTGGCCCCTTTCAGTAGTGGTAGGAATAATCTTGCTTACTATTAGTTATAGATGAGCTTCTACACACAGACCAGAATGATAAAGTATAAATACTAATGTTTTCACTTTTCTTAGGATAGGATAATAATCCTCAGTGACCTACAGTTTGACATTAAGTTTAGTGCATTGGGTTTAATTGTGGAAGGTACTGTAATAGGAGCGATTGGATTGCTGCAGCCACACTTAGATTCTGGGTTCGACACGTTCTATTACACACTATCAGATAGACACAAGAATGGTGACACATGGTCTACTGATAAACACTGAGGGAGTGTATATCCCTTGCAGGGAGTACGAGACATAAAAACCATGTGTGACCTTCTCTTCGGGGCTGTTTTGTCACTTCAATCACTGAGCGGGTTAAGGACGGGAGCCATCAGCGTTGATCTCTGTAACCATTCCTCCGCCTTATTTAGAATAAAAGTGTTGAGAGTATAGAAATGTTTGAGAGTCATTCCTTTTAAGAGAAAGTGATTTTAAACACAGATGACGCTTCTGGGGATGATCCGGAGGAGCTCTGAGGCGTCTTACCGCCGACAGGGTGTGGTAGCTCGGACAAATTGGTGTTTCCGCCCATGCCCCGAAAGCGCTTCATCCTCTGGCTAGGGGCCACGAACGGACGAGATATCAAAGCCTGCGGCTGCACATTATTTGGTGAGGAAATTCCTCTTAAAAATCTCCAGTCTTTTTCTTGAAAACACTTTGACTGTGTTGGTGGTTCTGACTGAGCTGAATTTTTGTATCCTTGGAGGCAGAAAAATGGTTAAGATCATTTTAGTGAGATTTTCAGAAAAGGAAATCAATTATAAGACATGTACGAAAGCTGTCCGAATGTAGCGGTGTGAATCCGGGAAGGAGAGCTCCGGGCCTTCTGAGAATATTACAGTCTACGGTAGCAGTTTTGAAGTTCCTTTATTGCATGCAAGGGAAAATATATTGCGTGCGAAGCTTTCCCTCGCACGCAATATAAAAGCTACCTCCCTGAACAAGGCAAGCAAAACGGCTAGGGTTGTTAGGTCTAGAATCTCCATAAGAGATAAAAAAAATACTGCCAGGAGAAGTGTATGGGTTTCAACAGCCTCCCTGATCTTCTGATCTTCTTAAAGGGGCCTATCATGCAAAATCCACCTTTTTAGCTCTTAAACAAATTTTTTGTGTATTGGGAGTCTCTAAAAGTCAAGAAAATTTAAATTTAGTCACTCCAGATCCTGCGATGATACATTAAGAGGCTTTTTGGGTCATATTTGGTGAGTCTGTTCAGATTTTTCCATTCTTGATTATGTTTTATTCTCCATTACGTCACAGTATTTTCTGTGAAACTTCTAAAGATGGTCATGGACTTCCGGCTAACAAATGCAGCGAATCCGCCATTTTTTTTTCTCGCAGTATTCTTGTAGTTCAAGTTAAAGGATGCCGAAGCAGCAAGCGGAAAAATCTAAATGTTCTGTTGTCGGGTGTATTAACCCACACCAGTCATTACACCGTCCCCCAGGATCAGAACCTCTTTGGAGTGCCTGGTTAAATTTTTTTTTTCATAGAAACGTGTGGACAACAGTGGGGAAAGTCCTCTTCGTTTGCGCAAAGCACTTCAGAAAGGAGTGTTTCAGCAACCTTGGCCAGTATGAAGGAGGATTAGCTCAACAACTTCGTCTGTCTAAGGGGTCAGTTCCTATGGAAGCGACGGACAGAACAAAGAGGTAAGCTGCAGATAACGGTAAAATGACAGCAAGCTTAATTGTTGAGGTGTTCATATAACTTACTGGCTGTTTGATAGCACAGCTTTGTGCCTCCTGCTTAATGTTAGCGCTGTGCGCTTGCTTTTAGCTCCTTAAGGACATCACCCTATTGTGTGTTTTGAATAACAATCTGCAATCTGTTTGGTTGCCTTTTTTACCTTGGGAAACACATGCTCTAAATGTTGATATATGTTCTATGTTGGGGTCTTGTTTGAAAGTTGTGTTTATTCAATTTGTGGTAGCATTAACATTTTAAAAGGTATCTTACATGTAGTTTGCATATGGATATTGTCAGTAACATTAGTAATGGGATTACAGCTTTTGTTACTACTGTGAATTCCTTAACTTTTCTCTGCTATTGTTTAAGAATTTAAATTTTTCATGTAGCTTACAAGGGCAGGGGTGTTTAAAGTCAGTCCTGGTGATGTCCTGACTTTTCCCTGCTTTAACACACCCGATTTAAATGATTGCAGCTCAGCAAAAGCCTGCTAATCAACCATCACTGTTGTTTTGATAGGTTACAGCTACAATATTAGTTTTAGTGCTGTTGTTCAAATGTATTAGTAAATGTAACACATTGTTGGTGCATTGATCTTGTATATTCTTCTCGTTTTTTAGACATTTGTTGATATTTATCAAGGGCAAGTAAAGTAATGGAATCTTGTTTTATTCAGAGATCTAAAGCAATGAGGCAGGAGCTATTTTTATCAGCACAGGCCGAACACGGTAGGGTGGAGGCTGGAGGGGGGCGGGTTGTGAAATGCCTCATTTGCATTTAAAAAGACAGCAGCAAGACAAGACAGTCAGAAAGGAAGCTTAAAAAATTTGTAAAATCAACGCCTGAGGAGCTAAAATAATAACAAATTCAAACCAATGCATTGCAGTTTCACTTTATACAGACCACATCGGAATGATTTAAATAGCAAAAGGAAAAATGTAAAAGCATGATATGTCCCCTTTAAAAGATCTCCCCACTTCTTTGAATGTATACACGCAGAGATACTGTGTAGATGCGCATACTTGGCTAGGTTGTCAGGACCAGAGCTTCCATAAGAGATTCAAAAAATACTGCCGGGGAGAGTGTACGAATTTAAATGGAGTTTTGACGAAAATTCAATCTGGAAGACTCACCACCTCCTCTGCTCTGTCCAATGACTCCACCATGCGTCCCTGCTCCATCCAATCAGCATCGAGTCCGCATTTCCTCTTCCGCCAATCACCATCTAAGGCTCCGCTTTAAAGAGCTTCACTCACGGACATTCTCACTCTACAAGCTGAGCTGCGATCTAATGAACATGTCTGACTACGAGTTCGACAACTTGATCTGCTCCACGACATACTTCGTGGTGAATCCTCGTCCTCCTCCTTCTTCTGCTAACCGCAGGAGTGCTCGCCTAGCCTCCTGCCGTAGCAACCCTTCTCCCGCATCTCAACTGGCCAAGCTACTGCCTCACCACTTCTACTTCCGCCTCTCTGCCTGCTCAGACGCTTTTCTCCTAAGCTCCCTGCTTGCTTGCATTCTTTTAGAATGCAGAATATAGAATATTCTTCAGAATATAGAAATATTGGACTAAAACTACTTCTTACCAGCGACTCCGAAGGATAATTTTTTTTTTTTTTTTTTCTGAAGTATTTTGATGTTTTTATAATCGAACTCGCAAGAAGGACAAGTTGACGCCAGCTAATCAGCACAAAAGGCCCCCCTTCACCACAGAGGACTTCAACAGACTTTTACAGAAATTGGCTGTTTTGGAGATGAAAATCCATCGACTAGAAGTGAATGTGGAGGTGAATATGGGGTACAGCGATGATTCAATCAGAGCACTGAGAATAAACCTACCGGCAGACCCCCCTGGGATGTTTTAGGCACGTGCCCAAAAAATCAAGGTGGACGACTCACTGGAAGATCTCAGCAATTAAATAAATTAGAATGGCCAGAATTACAGAGAAATGCCCCTGTTTCCCATGGGAAAAGGAGACTTCGACAGCGAGCTGCTGTCACAACAACTGATAGGAGTGAGACAGCTGGAAATAATGGAATTCCCCTCCAAAACAGATTTGCCCAACAACAGAATAAAAACCAGGAAAATGATCCATCTTCTGAGAACAATAAAAGGTTTGAGAACAACCTTCATTCTAAACAGTTTTCTCCTAAATTGCCAGAGAAAAACCGCCCCACCCGACCAAGAACCCTTATATTGGGCAACACAGCTGTGGATGGGATTAAAAACTTCTGCAACAAGAAAAACACAGAAATTATGATTGGTATCAGTAACGTGGTGTCCGATATCTCAGAGAATATTCTTGCAATCACAGAAAAGCGCCCGTCTCTAGAAAACCTTATTATACACTGTGGAGCCATGGATGACGTGGCTAAGAAAAAAATCAGAAGGATTGAAGGAGGATTTCACTCGTCTTCTGAATATTGTTGGAGGTCTAAATATCAAGGTGTTTCTCAGCTGACCCTTTGCACCGATTTTCTGTGGAGATGAAATTTTTTCGAGACTTCTGATGACTAATAAATGGTTGGAAAAAACATGTGCTACTACATCTGTGAACTTCATCGACAACTTTAATATTTTTTGGGAAAAAAGACAACTCTTCAAGCAAGATGGTTTCTGTTTGAACAAGCCGGGAGCCAGACGTCTCACGTCTAATCTCTTCTATTCAGTAAATAATCCGCCAGCAGCTTCGACCTTCAGCAGAGAACATGGAGTATCAACAACAATGATAACGCTGCCTCCAACAGCTCCAGGAGAGACAACCGGCCAGTTGGCTGAGAAACAGAGGTCATCACAAAAGGTCTCCCCGCCGAAATTCACAGGAGAAGTGGACCCCCCCGTTATACCCCCCTCCCCCCAAACCCAGACCCAGACCGAGCCCCCGTTAAACACCCTTCCCCCCAGACCCCGTCCCAAACTGCACAGAACTCTCCCATCTCCCCACTGAGCCCGCTTTTTGCTTTACTGGATTCTGATAACATGAAAGGAGCTCTTAAGATCGGGACCCAAATGCCTCTGACATCTTCTCCATTCAACACCCCCCGTGGCCGAGGCCTTGGTACTAAACCAACATCTTCCAAATGCCGCAGAGCCCCACCACCTAATCTATATACTCCTAAACAGGACCTTCAAATCACTTCTCTGTGATACAGTTTGGGGCCTAGTGGTAACTCTATCAGTTACCACTGGGCTAGTTTTTCAGCGTCACTCCTGGACAGGATATTTCTAATTTTGGCAATGTTCCGGAGATGAAAAAAGGAAATCCTAGAAACCTGTTTAATATGGGATTTAAATGACATGTCCTGGTCAAAAATAACGCCAAGGTTTTTTACTTTATTATCGGAGGTCAATTTAATGCCATCCAGGTTAAGTGATTGATTAAGCAGTTTCTTTTTTAAAGACTCCGGTCCAAAGAGGACAACTTCTGTCTTGTCTGAATTTAGAAGCAGAAAATTTAAAGTCATCCAAGTTTTTATGTCTTCAAGACATGCTTGTAGTCTATCTAACTGGTTGGGCTCACCAGGATTTATGGATAAGTAAAGCTGAGTATCATCAGCGTAACAGTGAAAATTTATTCTATGCTGCCTGATAATTTTACCTATTGGAAGCATATATATAGTAAAGAGAATTGGCCCAAGTACTGAACCCTGTGGTACTCCACAATTAACCCTGGAGTTTAAAGATGATTATCATTTACATGAACAAACTGGAATCTGTCAGACAAATAAGATTTAAGTCCAGCCTAGCGCTGTTCCCCTGATCCCTACAGCATATTCCAGCCTTTCTAAGAGAATATTATGATCGACTGTATCAAATGCAGCACTGAGATCTAACAGAACCAGTACAGACACAAGTCCATTATCTGAGGCAATAAGAATATCATTAGTGTCTTTCAGCAGAGCTGTTTCAGTGCTATGATGAGCTCTGAAACCTGACTGAAACTCTTCAAACAGGTCATTGCTGTGTAAATGCTTACACATTTGATTAGCAACTATTTTCTCAAGAATTTTAGATAAGAATGGAAGATTGGATATCGGTCTGTAATTTATTAAATCATCTCGATCAAGCGAAGGTTTCTTAAGCAAAGGTTTAATTACAGCTACCTTAAAAGCTTGTGGTACATACCCATTTACTAAAGATAAATTAATCATATCTAAAATGGGGCTGATAATCAGAGGGAACACTTCCTTAAATAATTTGGTTGGGATTGGGTCTAACATACAAGTTGAAGGTTTAGATGAAGCTAATATTTCAGATAACTCTGGAAGCTCCACAGGATCAAAACAGTCCAAACACAGATCAGGTTCTACAGTTACTTCCAGTGTTGTCTCACTTGTTGAGGATGAAGTAATCATCTTCGGGAGTATGTCAAAGATTTTCTTTGTGTGACGAGAGGATGTTGTTTTACTGTCAAAACCTGTCCACTGTGCTTTTTCAAGTTTCACAGATTGCGAAAGCCGCATTGCTGAAAACAGACACTTCCAAACTCCACTCCATGATTCCAGGAGAACACACTTGAAGTCCAGATGCTGAGATGGCCCATATCAGATCCTACACTGTTGTCAAGGTAGCAGAACGTGACACCTGGGTCTATGCTACACTGGAAGGTGTTCATGGGAACACCACCTGAGCAGCATCCTGGTTCTGAACCTCCTACCTAGAGGAGTTTCCTACGACCGCCTACCTGTACTATTTTGGTAACAGGGCAGCATGAAGTGCTGTAGCCACTTCGGAGAGGCAGCAGAATTTTTAAATTTTATTTAAGATTTGTTTCCTTTGAAAAAAAAACTGTTTGCTTTCAGTACCAGAAGAAAGGACATTCCACTTCAAGGTCACGATGCAGCTATGTGGAAGATGATCTGTTCTGATGCTGATTATTGGTATTGCAAGTTTTTATTACTCCTGTGTTTATTTGGGAAAAGGTACAGCAACAACAATTTGTGACTACTCTGAGTAATTACGCCAATAATACTCAACAGCTTATTCGAAGAGGGATTCATCACTTGATGCATCAAACTGTGAGGAAGATAAGAAATGATAGTTGCTATGTTTGTTATTTGATTCGACGTGCTATTAATGATCAACCATTTTGGTACCTGTTCCTATTTAAACTGCTTCTATTCTAACTACTTTTTTTCCATATTGTCAACACAACCAGCTGGTGGAGGTTATTTTTCCTTGGGTGAGGAATTACATTGTAAGGCAAAGCAGAAATGTTAGTAGATTTTCTAGTGAGACTAATTTAATATGCGCTGCTACAGGAATTCTTTATAGATTTTGGGGTAATACGAATTAATAAGATCTAGATATTTGTATTGAGGAGGAAAACACAGCTTATTTCCTTGGAAAGACAGAGGGCTGCAAAACTATTATATCTGTTTCATGTGCGTTAACTAACAGACATAAATTTGAGTCATGTCCTATCAGAACTGATTCTTATACCACTTCAGGATCTTCGGTCCCAGAGCCTTTTGTGTTAACTCTTAATCTTACAGCCTTACCAAATGGAAATGAATTTTAATAGCCAGGCAGGTAAATTAACCAGGGTTCTTATTACTTTTCCTGGTAGAGATGGGTACTCGTGTCCTAAGAACATGGTTTGGATGTGTGGAAATAGATCATATCTGTATCTGCCTGCTAATTGGTCTGGAGAATGTTATTCAGCTACTACTTATGATTCGATCGGTCCATTATTAGAAAGGAAGACAGTGTTCAAACGGCAAAAGAGAGAGCTAGGATTCTATATTGGCAATAGGATGATTTTGGATTACCTCTTAGCTGAGAGGGGTGGTGTTTGTCATTTATTTGAAGAACAGTGTTGTATTTTTTATTCCTGATGTGTCTAATAACATAAGTATCCATGATAAATTAGGAGTTGCTGACGGCTCAACAGAATGAAAATATGGGTTCCTCTTGGAATTTGGTCCTGTGTAATAAAGATTGGAGTAATTTTCTTTTTTTTTTGATTTTGATATTTATTTTATGTGTTGTATATTCTTTTTTTTTGTTTTACTTTGATTATAATCTTAGGTGATGGTTTTGAAGAATTTTCCTTTTAGTTGTGATTATCTTGTAATCAGAAGAAAGGAGTGTTGTGGGAAAATTCTTTTTCATGCTCTGAACTTCCATTTATCTTTCTCCTCTGACCTCTGTGTTTTGTTATCATAGAGGAGTTGGTCTGTAAAACCATTACCAGAAGTTTAATGGTTAAAACACATCCTGGAGGGTTGTGTCTGAGGAAGAGCAGATGGCTGTCCTCATAAATAACTTTGTTACCTCTGACCCCAGGTGGGGTCTAGAGGACCATGTCTCCAAACTCTTTTAAGCTGAGGTAACACCCACATAGTGTTTAAATACTGTCTGTAAACTGTGCTCTGGGCTCTGTTTCACTGACTTGTCAGTGACAGGGTCTTCAAACGCAGAAATGCCTTTGAATAAAACTTATAAAGACAAAGTCCGGATTTTCTCTTATTGTGAGTTAATTTCTCTCCCACTTTGATAAGAAAATTCCATTATAAGAACCTGACAGAATTGTAAATTCTGTGCTCAGTATGCTGTTTCCAAATGAGAAATGGATTCTACAGCTAAACGTCTTTGTTTGGAATCATGAGAGACTCCATTTGGTAAAATGGATGATAATTTTAATTACCTTAAGCTTTTCTTTTTCATCGTAGTGCAATAGTTATTGAGGATTTAGAGAAAACAGTCATCCTGTAACTGCTGCCTCGTCCTTCTGATTTAAAGGCTTCTCCTCATCCGACATGGGAGCCGGAGGTTGTATCCTGTAGGTGTGGTCTATGTTAAACGTCACAAGAAACAGAAAAAAAAAAGTTAAAAAGTCCTCAGACATGTCATTGTTTATTGAATTAAGGCAGACATCCGCAGCTGTTTCTTGTGGATTGTCTCAGACAAAGTCTTCACACTGACTGTATTCATACAGTCACCTTTATTCCTTCCTGGCCCAAAGTGTCGAGCACTGTCTCAGACAATACACATCCGCTGTTTATTGAATAGGTAATCAGACCTCAGACATGTCACTATTTATTGAATTAAGGCAGACATCTGCGGTTTTGCTTAGGCATCGGGAGCTTCAAAGTCTTCACACCGACTGTAGTCATAAAGTAATTAAAACGACCGTCTTCCTTCCTGGCCCAAAGTGTCGAGCATTGTCTCTGACAATATACAAGAAACAGCTACGGGTATCGTCATTAAGGGGCGAATCTAGGATCAACCAATTAAAAACAGAGGGACGTGCTTCAGTGTTTATTTTAAACACTAGCAGAAAACGTTGATACTTATTTGCAACATTCGCTGGAAAAGAACACTCGTTAAACAATGGTTAGAGTTAAGAGATTTTTTCATCAAACCGGGGAGAAATGCAAGGCGTGGCGAGATGAGGAACAACCATCTACATCATCTACTTCCTCATCTGAGATACCTATCGGAATTTCTATCGTAACATACTCTGCAGATGATGATCCAACTTCACCAACAACAATGGATGAAAAACAGGCCTCAGGTCAGCTAAGACGTACGTCTCTTCTGTGTGAAACCCCAATAACCGTCTACCGGCATACGCGCCGTGATGGCCCGAAGAAATCAACATATTACCTATGCAAGGAACAAAGGCCTCCGTTTGATACTCTGCAGGAAGAGTGGTCTCTGCCTGTAATTGGATCAAGACGAGGTATTTAACAGGTCATTGGCTCTGTGTACTCTCACCCACAATGACTGGGCTATGTTACGGCTGGCGATCCCACACCTTAACGATAACCCTGAATCAGTCTCAGTGTACGAGAGGGGGGATGAAGATCAATCCTCTCCTCGACCAGCAAAAAGGATAAGAATGTGTCCTCATCCTTCCGATGTTGAAATAGCTGCGAGAGAACCTCTCTTTAGTGCAGTGTGGGGATCAAAAACCACAGCAAATGGTCGCTGGTCTTTTTAAGGCAAGCAAACGCAAGAAAAACCAGACAATCCCCTTAGATCTGTTTGTGTTTGAGGCATTCAATCAGAACTGCAGTGTATTAAAGACAGTGCTGGCTCTGCCATATGACGCTTGGGCTGAGAAGATGAATGAAATTGGACAGCGTCTTTCCAACCTTTTCCGAAACTCACGCTGCTGGACTGATGTCATGTCAGTGAAAGGAATGCTGACGTTCCCTGTTGTGGATCTAAACAGAGGGTGGATCCTCTTTTGAGGATCCACCCTCTTTTGAAGACCCGCCCTCTTTTTTGAGGTATATATATACCTACGATATATATCTGGGTCTAACTGCGAGCTCACAGACTCTTCTTCACAATGGAGGGACAGCAAACCTTGAGAATTTATGGAAAGTACAGGAAAACACCTTACTGGGACCTCTACAACACCCTCTTCTCTCCTGAGCATGATGAAAGCTTCATCACTGGGCCGTATCATCCACCTTCTCCGGACCTCTACTTACCAACCACCTCATCATCCCAGCTCTCTGAGACCCTCTTCAGTCCAGCCACACCTACAGGATACAACCTCAGATCGTATCATCCGCCTTCTCCCGATCTCTACTCACCGCTATGCATGGCTGAGTCTGCAGACACAGATATCCGAGCTGAAGAAAAGAGGAGGCATCTACTAGCTACTCACCGTCCCCACAGTCTACGGATCCGATACCTGACCCTCAGCCTTCACCGGAGGATGAGAGTAATCAGGGGGACGAAATTGACGGTTGGATCTCAACTGCCTTCTTCAATGCGGTGAAAACAGCGATACTTCATTTATTCAACATAACCTGTTTGAACTATCTGAAAGAAACCTGTTACGGGTGCATAATGAACCACCCGAGTCAACGACAGCATCAGTGCCTGGAGATATTGGAGGAGGAGTATTACCAAATCAACTTTCAATTCAATTCAATTCAGTTTATTTATATAGCGCCAATTCACAACACGTCGTCTCAAGGCACTTCACAAAAGTCAGATACATACATTCCAATTAATCTTAATCATTGAACAGTGCAGTCAGATTCTGTTATTTATTCAAATTGGATAAAAAGTTTTTCTATCTAAGGAAACCCAGCAGATTGCATCCAGTCTGTGACTTGCAGCATTCACTCCTCCCAGATGAGCATGTAGAGACAGTGGACAGTCACTGGCGTTGACTTTGCAGCAATCCCTCATACTGAGCATGCATGTAGCGACAGTGGAGAGGAAAAACTCCCTTTTAACAGGAAAAAACCTCCAGCAAAACCAGGCTCAGTGTGAGCGGCCATCTGCCACGACCGACTGGGGGTTAGAGAGAACAGAGCAGAGACACAAAGAGAACAAAGAAGCACTGATCCAGGAGTACTTTCTTTGGGAAGTACTCCGGGATCGTGCGACGACTCATAAACCCCAATCTCCTTCCTGCTATTCAGAATCTTCTGACACTTCAACGCATACAAGCAGATGACTTCAGAGTGAAACTGATTGCAGAGACGGTTTTATATGAACTGAAATTGGTGCAAGGCTTCCATAGTGCAATCACGGATATGTACGATAAGATGAGCGGTAACGATTGTCTCAAGCAACTCGTTTCTACTGGTATACATATATATATATTAATATATTATATATATATATATATACACACAGGGGTTGGACAATGAAACTGAAACACCTGGTTTTAGACCACAATAATTTATTAGTATGGTGTAGGGCCTCCTTTTGCGGCCAATACAGCGTCAATTCATCTTGGGAATGACATATACAAGTCCTGCACAGTGGTCAGAGGGATTTTAAGCCATTCTTCTTGCAGGATAGTGGCCAGGTCACTACGTGATACTGGTGGAGGAAAACGTTTCCTGACTCGCTCCTCCAAAACACCCCAAAGTGGCTCAATAATATTTAGATCTGGTCACTGTGCAGGCCATGGGAGATGTTCAACTTCACTTTCATGTTCATCAAACCAATCTTTCACCAGTCTTGCTGTGTGTATTGGTGCATTGTCATCCTGATACACGGCACCGCCTTCAGGATTCAATGTATGAACCATTGGATGCACATGGTCCTCAAGAATGGTTCGGTAGTCCTTGGCAGTGACGCGCCCATCTAGCACAATTATTGGGCCAAGGGAATGCCATGATATGGCAGCCTAAACCATCACTGATCCACCCCCATGCTTCACTCTGGGCATGCAACAGTCTGGGTGGTACGCTTCTTTGGGGCTTCTCCACACCGTAACTCTCCCGGATGTGGGGAAAACAGTAAAGGTGGACTCATCAGAGAACAATACATGTTTCACATTGTCCACAGCCCAAGATTTGCGCTCCTTGCACCGTTGAAACCGACGTTTGGCATTGGCATGAGTTACCAAAGGTTTGGCTATAGCAGCCCGGCCGTGTATATTGACCCTGTGGAGCTCCCGACGGACAGTTCTGGTGGAAACAGGAGAGCTGAGGTGCACATTTAATTCTGCCGTGATTTGTGCAGCCGTGGTTTTATGTTTTTTGGATACAATCCGGGTTAGCACCCGAACATCCCTTTCAGACAGCTTCCTCTTGCGTCCACAGTTAATCCTATTGGATGTGGTTCGTCCTTCTTGGTGGTATGCTGACATAACCCCGGATACCGTGGCTCTTGATACATCACAAAGACTTGCTGTCTTGGTCACAGATGTGCCAGCAAGACGTGCACCAACAATTTGTCCTCTTTTGAACTCTGGTATGTCACATTGTGTGCATTTCAATATTTTGAGCAAAACTGTGCTCTTACCCTGCTAATTGAACCTTCACACTCTGCTCTTACTGGTGCAATGTGCAATCAATGAAGACTGGCTACCAGGCTGGTCCAATTTAGCCATGAAACCTCCCACACTAAAATGACGGGGTGTTCAGTTTCATTGTCCAACCCCTGTACATATATACATATATGTACATGTATATATATATATATAAATAACTTTTGTTTAAAGATTGCAATGTTTGAATTGATCTTTATTGTCTGAATGTGTTTTTCTGTTTTTTTTTCTATTAAATACAAGTAAAGAAAAAGAAGAATAAATATACCCTCCGGTGTTTTTTTTTTTTCATTATTTAACAAGTAGTCATCAGAGTGAGCATAAGACTGGGATGGCTGGAAGAAGATTAATGAAGAATGTATATTACAACCCATCAAATCCGGGAAGTTTAGGGGGTATAGAAAGGTTAAGGAGGGTTTTGCAAGATGAAACAGGAAAGAAGGTAGCGGTTGATAAAGTTAAAGATTTTTTATCAGGAGAAGATACCTATACTCTACATAAACCTGCAAGAATAAAGTTCCCGAGAAACAATTCCAAGCCGATCTCTGTGACATGCAAGCTCTGGCCAAGGAAAATGATGGTTACAATTATTTATTAACAGTCATTGACATCTTTTCAAAGAGGGGGTATGTACGGGTTTTGAAGAGGAAAACTGCTACAGAGGTGCTAAAGGCTTTTGAATCAGTTTTTAAAGAAAGTCAGGTCCCTCAAAAACTTCAGACTGATGAAGGTAAAGAATGTTTAACAAGACATTTAAGCTTCTAATGGAGAAGTATTGAACATTTTGCCACAGTGAGTGAAGCAAAAGCCTCTGTGGTTGAGAGGGTTAACCGAAGGTTAAAAACAAGGATGTGGAGATATTTTACAGCTAAGAACACCCGGCGGTACATTGATGTCCTGCAAAACCTAGCTAGAAGCTACAAGCACAGCTACCACATCAGCATTAAAATGAGTCCTATGGAAGTGACCTCAGAAAATGCCTTTCAAGTGTTTGTATGAATTTGTATGGTGTTGTATGGTGTTACTTCCAACAGATATTGCAGGGTCTCAGTGACAATGTTTAAACAGGGATCTTGTCAGAATATCCAAGGTACGTGGAGTGTTTGACAAAAAATACAAACAGAGTTTTACGGATGAAGTGTTTACAGTGTATGAGCGGATACCCCGATCTCCTCCTGTATACAAACTCAAAGATTTGGATGGAGAACCTATCAAGGGCTCTTTTTACGCAGAGGAATTTCAAAAAGTAAAAATATTTAAGGATAAGATGTATCAAGTGGAGAAAATATTAAATTGACACACAGTCAAGGGTGTCAAACAGGTTTTTGTACGCTGGAAAAATTGGCCTGAGAAATTCAACAGATAGTTGGATCAGGTTTGATGAACTTCGTGCGCTGAAACCTTACGATTCATACAGCATCACGGACAGCAAGGTAGAGGATGGCGGTTTTTACCTTACCCTTACCTCTAATGCTAGCAAGGAAGTGTTTAAAAATAATACCAGCTCAAGTTTCCGTGTAAATTTAGCTCAACATATTGATTTAGAAGGCCAATGGCTGGTTGCATTAGCAGAGATTTCATATGCCCATACATGGTATAATTTACCGGATCATGTAGCCTACTTTGAATGGAGGAATTTTGGTGATGTGGAAATCCTTACGCAGAGGATTAGAGGGGGCTACTATAACAGCGTTATTCAACTCAAGACAGAGATGGAAATGTTTTTCAAAAAAATAAACTCTGATATCCACATGAAATTCAGCAGAGTTCAAATCAGATTTGCATTTCAAGCAAATGGTCGGTATGAAATACGCTTCTTCAGCACTCTAGCTTATATGCTGGGTGTGAAACCAGGGGAATGGATTCATGTAGGTGAACCAACACTGGCTCCTTTTCCGGGGGATATAAAGGCTGGTTTCTATCACCTATACTGTTACAGCGACGTGGTCAGCCCGCAAATAGTAGGCGACGCTTTTGCACCTTTACTGCGGACCCTCAAAGTACAAGGTGACTTCAGTGATATGGTTACTCTGACGTTTAACCCCGCCTACTACCTTCCAGTTTCCAGAAAACATATTAAAAATATCCGTATAGAAATTAGATCGGACCAAAACGTTCCTGTAAATTTCATCTACAGAAACACCGTCATAAGACTACACTTCAGACCAGTGATATCACAACGTAGCCTGAGATAAATTTTATTTGTATAAACTATTCCAGAAATATACAATATAACCTCTAAGACCAATTGGTTATTATTCATATTCCCCTGGTCTTTCAACACTGTGCCTCAAGCAGGCAAGAGAGAACATGGCACAGCTAAGTCTGAGACGTGATCCTAATCGCTTTGTACATTACTATGTAAGTCAATCCGGCAGTAATCTGCCTGGGTTTTATGGGACCCCGGTCATGTACGGACGCGGAATTGGATCATTATTTTCAAAATTATTTCGCTTTGTATCCCCTCTGGTTAAAAAAGGATTTGCTATTGCAAAACCCCATCTGAAAACGGCTGCATCAAATATCGCTTCGGACGTCATAGTTAGAGCCGTGAGTAAAATGAGTGGTTCTACACACACTGACGGTCAGGAAGGTTCAGGAATTATGGTTTTATCCAAAAGACCCATGATGATCTCAACGATACGCTGTTGCATCTCAGAGTGAAAATTACTAACGAGGATGGAACAAACCTGCCGGATGATGCACCTGTAGGGCTCATCAACTATCCGTTAAACACCATCTTCAGTCAGTGTGATGTCACTCGGAGATCGATTGATTTCACAATCCAGCGCCACACATCCATATAGAAACATGATTGAGACATTGTTAAACTTTTCTGAGGATTCTTTAAAAAGCCAGTTTAGCTCTGGTCTTTTTTTCAAAGACAATGCAGGGGCTCTGAACTCTATCATTACAACTAACGGCCCTAACCAAGGTCTTAACAGCAGAGCAGGCTTTACGTCAAATTCCAGGGAGGTACATCTTCTAGGACCCTTGCACGCAGACATATTTTTCTGCGAGAGACTTCCTTTAAACTCTGTTGCCCTCAAAATTACACTTACAAGAGCCAACGATTCTTTTTGTCTCATGGCCGCAAGAGACTACACTTTCAAACTCAGGATATTAGGAGCCTCTCTTTTCATCAAAAAAGTTACTGTATCTCCAGCTGTACGACTGGGTCACACTACAGCTTTAATGAAAGCAAATGCTCTCTATCGTGTGAATGTAAAAACATATTCCATCCCTGAAATTTCAAGGGTTTGCAACCAAGAGAATCTTTTCTTAGGTGTCTTTCCCAAATATGTGGTAATTGCGTAACAGGATCATAACGCAGTTATAGGAACACGCGATTTCAATCCATTTGCTTTTAATCATTTTGATATGGAATATTTAGCCTTATGCAAGGATGGTAGACAAATTCCTACTAAGGCCTTCCAACCCACTTTTAACCAAGGCAATTCAGTGAAAGAGTATTACAACTTGTTTACGGCTACAGGACGACATCTAAAAAATCTTCCACTGAGTATAACACGTCAAGAATTTAATCAAGGATAATCTCTATTCGCATTTAATCTTAACCTGGGTGAGGACACATATGCTCTATCTCCACTTTCCAGCGGGAATTTAAGATTGGAAATGCGATTTAGGCAACCATTGCCTAATACAATGCTGATCATCTATGCTTTTTATGACTCTATTTTAGAGATTGATTCAAAGAGGCGTGTGCTGGTGGATTATTATTAATCTAATCAGACATGAATAATCATGAAATTGAGGACCTACGGCATCATCTGCTGGGAGATTTGTTTTACGGTGTATGGGCATGCGACCAGCTGCCGCTGCTCACTGACACATTCACAGGACCCGCATACTTTATAGTGAACATACATCCTTCACACATGCCGGGAGAACACTGGTTGGCTCTGACTCTGGAAGAGAGTGGTGAAGCCAGCTTTTTTGACTCTTATGGGTTCCCTCCGAATTTTAACTTCTACCCGTCAAGCATCGTAACATTTTTAAAAGACAGATCATCAAAAATATTGTATCACAATAACCAACTTCAAAACACTCTGTCCACAGTTTGCGGTCACCACTGTATTTATTATCTCTGTCATAGAGCATGCGGTTTATCACTGCAGCAAGTATTATCTAAATACACCGGAGATGTGTTTAAGAATGCTTTAATGGTATCTAATGATATCTTTGTAAAATAAATACCAGAATTGTGTCATTAATCAGAGTTCTGCATTTTCCACTCACAGTGCATGCTCCTTGGAAATGTTTCAGGATTGTTATGGAATTTAAATTGTCTTTTTTTCTGATTTTAATTTTGTTTAAATTCTAATGAAAATGTATATCGTGTGTGTGTGTGAAGTAGAGCATGATGCTAGACATGAAAAGATTTTATTGAATGAAAGACATAGGTTCCAAGTCTAATTTTCTTATAACGGTTTATGATGAAAATGTGATCCATCGGGGAGGTAGTATTGTTTTACGAAGTGACTTTTTTGGCTTCACGTTAGTATTTTTGGGGTCTTCCTGCTCGGATCTCAACCAATGGGGAGAAAGAGTTATCTGCTTTTTTCTTCTCTGCTTAATGCGGGGGGATGCTTCAGCACTTTTAATAAATGATCCCTTTCCCTCTGTTTTGAGCCGTCTATATTCATCACGAGATTAAGGGTTATTGACAGAAGATATGGGGATGTTTACCTCTGACAAGGTGTGTAGAAAGTCTGACCATCCTCGGGGTAGCGGTGCTCCAGATTTTTTAAACGGTAGCATGAGATTTTTCAACAAGTCAATCATATAGGACCCCTTTACAACATTTCCTTTAAATACAAATTCTCCTCGCGAAGTCCAACCCCCACTTCTTTCGGATAATGTACTCAGCATTTTTACGGTTATGCTTTGGCAGGCTTTTCAGTACATCCATAACAATCTGATCCGAAGCAATCTGGTCATTCCCCGGGCCATGTTTTTCTTCATATCGCTCATGCGAAAGAGTATCGCTTGAAGCGTAAAAGTAGAGAGACATTATCTCCTGATGATTCCACCCACTTGATCACCGATCAAGGGGGCAAGAGGCGTTACGGTGGGGAGAATAAAACCACCTCCCTGGTTTTTGAGAGCCAACTGTTTACGTTTGATGCCGGTTCTTTTATCAGCCAACAGCCTGATGATTTTTCTCTGCTTCTTCAATTTCCAGTGTTGAGAGGGCGATAGTTTAATGTTACCTTTAAAAATATTCAGAGCAATCTCACACAGAGCCTGAAGAAAGTTGGGTGAGCAGTGTGCGAGAATATCTTTACGTTTCTGAGGAGTGGCCTAGTATAGAGCCCTGAATAATGGGACATTCCTTTTTATACGTGCTGACATGATGACTTACTTTGTTTTGGGGACGTACAGAGCAGGCCACTGGTGAGGAAGTATGCCCGTTCTCAGTCTGAAATGTTCTGGGCAGCTAGGCGTGAAATCAATGATTAAATAACCATGAGCGTCTCTCGTTGCATCTTCAAAACTCTCCAGCAAGAGACCCTTTTGCGATGGAAACATTTGGTGGGCCTGTATATTCAACTGCAGTTTATATCTCGGGTTCTTGAACAAAACCATATAATTACAGTTCAAACTAATGGTGCAACTGTACTTTCCCTGATGAAATACATTTTCAAAAGCATGACGCTCATATTACGATGGTGACGAAACTGTGTAAAGATCTTCATCACGTTTTCATCATCTGAGGCTTGGGCAATAACATCGTCTAGAATAACCAGATGATTCTGATCAGGAGGAAACAGGTTTTCATCTTCAAAAGAATGAGGCAATCCTTCCACAAATTTAATGTTTTTATTCATCTTCTGCAATTCAGCATACATGGGCTGAAAAGTTGTGTAAATCCATACAATATTTTCTGGAACAACATCCATGACATGGTTACAATTTTGCAAAACACTTTTTACAAAAAAGTTTTTCCGCAGCCGCTGGGTCCTACAATCATACATGAGAAAGGGGCTCTAAATCTAGGATCAAAATCAATCTCCTGTAAATCGGCAGAATGCAACATTTTTTATTTATTTATTTTTTTTATTTTTCTTCCTCCTCTTATTTTCTAATAACTAAAAGGCAGAGTTGTCCCGTCAGAAAAAAGGCGTCTCTTGTCATACACCAATCGAAACCTTTTAACAAATGCTGCATTTCTTAAGCGGAATCTCTTTTTATCCCTACTGATGTTGTGCAATGGAAATTCAATGACACCCTCACTGGATCCTGCTAAGTAGCCCTCAACCAGCCCTTTGATGCTGTCAAAATTTACCCTCTCGCTGCATTCATGCATCTGAGTGATACCTTTAGCACGTATCACTAGCTTTTTTTGGTTTTTGGTTTGGTATGCATAACTCTTGGGTCCCGTTGATGCAAACTCCAAAATGCTGTCTCCCCCTAGCTTGTCTGTAAGATCCCCCAGATAATTTCCCAGTTCCAAAGGAGTTTCATCACTTTTCGTCACCACTTTTCGTCAATATAAATTAGTCTGTTCTGTAACTTCTCCATGCTGCTGAGAAGTTTTAAATGTGCATAAGCGGTGGTGTATGCTGCAATAAACACATTGTTTAGCTTGCTTGGGGGAGAGATGACACGTTTGCTGTAGTTCCACTGCACTACACACATTTCCTGTATTAACCCTGTATTTGCACAAGAACATGAAGCTGAAAAACTCATCAGGATTAGTGACGACTGTGGTCTGAGACAGATCACTTCGCTGCGCAAACTTTCCCCAAAAGTTGTCTTTTGGCAGGGTTCACTTCGATTTTGCCTGCTTTTAATTGGATACCCTGGTGGAGTTTGTTGCCTGTTACATACTTTGACCTGCTCTCCTCATCCACCGCTTCAGAAGGGTAGCCTGAAGCCTCCTGCTTACCCTTTAAAAAGCAGTGAATGTAACCTTTAAAGATTGTGCTACTGCTCTTCTCAAAATGCCAAAGTTCTGTGATTTTAGCAAGGCGATAACCACATTGCAACGCTTTACAAAACTCTACACTCACCCACACACCCGTCAGAGCTCTGTCCTCATCACTATGCATGCAGGGACCTGACTGGTTATTTATTTCAGCACGTGCGGCAGAGAGTAAACACAAGTTTACCTTGGGATGTTCTGTAAGGCAAAACGGGGAAAAAGAGGCCTCGTAGGGGGTAGACCACAGCTTTGATGATGCCAAAGTAGCTGCTGGGATCATCAAAATCTTTGTAAATGATGGTAGGGTGCCCGAGGGGAAAGACGTAGTTAGCATTTACATAGGGGTACAGAGATATGTAATCCACATTATGTACAGTTTCACCTGGCCCCGCTGTGTACCACAACCTCATAGGGCAGGTGCGACCACCGTACAGAGCATCTCGGGGTGATAGCGGTTCGGGTGCATTAACTTTCTCAAGAAAGCTGATCACCCCTGGGTCTAATTTTTTTAATTTCAGTCCACACATGCTCCCAAATAACCTCGAGATGAAGGCCATACACAGTTTGGAGTACCTTGCTTGTCTCAACAGTGGCTGCGTAAAACTGTTCAAATGCTGCCCCTCTCAAAGGACATGTCTCCACAATTAACACAATTTACACCCGTAAAATTCGAACGCAACCTTTCCACCATTAATCTCCGTAAACCCATCCACAGAATATGGGCCGCTTTGCTTTTCCCCCTTGTTTAACGCATGTTCGATGTCTATTTTTCTGCTGTCTGAAATCCAGCCAGGCCATTGAATGGACGCGCTGGAAAACGTCTTACTACTACGCCTGTAGTCCAGAGGTGAGGGGATGACCAAGGTTTTAGGAGGAAGGAAATTGGTTACAAAAACCTTCATACAGGCTGAGGCTATTGTGATGCATTTAAGCGGATCCACACTTGTCTCCTTAAAGAACTCATCCCTGAATTTAACACAACCTTGATAAAGAATGTCCACATAATTTTTACAATATTGAAGAGCTTCTTTCTCAAAGTCAAAGACACCTTTGCTCGCTTCTCTGTAACAGCTGTTAAACACCTGTTGTTCTTGAAGGCTCGTGCGTTCTACAGCGTAGCAGGATGGAGGAGGAAAAGACCCCACATACTGGAGACGTTGTTCAGAGGAGAATAGGTGGGGGGAAAAAACCTTTGGTCTGATCACTAAAACCTACTGCTTTCGGCATCGCACTAAGCTTCATACACATTAAGGACAGGCTATCAATGAATTTTAACCTGTAATCAGGTTCGGTTAAACAGAGAACTTTACTTCCTTGCATGATGAGATGGGGTTTAATGACTAACTGTAGCATAACTGTGAGAATCAGGTAGCTATCATACCCACGTGCATTATGAGCTATTAAGCTGAAGCCCCTATACATCGGTCTCCTGAAATGTAGAAGAATTTTTTGGGTGCAATTCAATCGATAAGCATGCCATTCCTTACCTTTCAACTTTTTAACACAGACCAGAAAGAGGATGTGCACACCGTTCTCGTCGATAAAGCATTAAGAATCATAAAAAATCAGTTTATCATCTAGCTGTTTACAGGGTTTGCCGGGTTGAATGTAGCACTGATGTTCATCGCATGTCACATCTAAACCAGGAGGTATATTCTCACCGCAAATACGACATTTTACATGACACACGTGTGGTTTATCCTGTTTGCTGATTGGAATAACGTATATCCTTTTGCACACCTGACACAGTTTTACCAACTCACAGTCACTCATAGGCCTGTCAGCACCAGGTCTGTTGCGGGGTTCCCTATGTCTGCTGAAACATGAAGAGTTTCGACAGATTCTGTGTCAGCCTGCACAGGCGACAGGTTCGTTAATTCCACCCATACACTGGTATGAGTGATCGTCACTTGTGGGTTCTAAAGAATATAAATTAAACATCATCATTATTTTTATCAAGGAGTATTCACACGCACTTAAGGAATTCTTAAAGATGAATACTTACTACTGAAGACTGCGTTGTATTTTTCGATAGAAGCAGAATTACAGACTTCACCAACTTCCACACAACCAAGATTGGTTTGATGAACATGAAAGTGAAGTTGAACATCTCACATGGCCTGCACAGTCACCAGATCTAAATATTATTGAGCCACTTTAGGGTGTTTTGGAGGAGCGAGTCAGGAAACGTTTTCCTCCACCAGTTTCACGTAGTGACCTGGCCACTATCCTGCAAGAAGAATGGCTTAAAATCCCTCTGACCACTGTGCAGAGACAGTAGCTAGACATAGCTACTGGCGGAGCTTTTAATGTAACTAACTCTATGTGCTCTCTTCAGACTCTAACATTGAAAACTGGCTCAGAGTTTATCTGTTCTTTCTTTCTAGGTGAAACGACTAAAGGAGCTACATCCATTAACATTTAACTTTTCCTTCCCATAGAAAGGACTCCTGGATCAGTGCTTCTTTGTTCTCTTTGTGTCTCTGCTCTGTTCTCTCTAACCCCCAGTCGGTCGTGGCAGATGGCCGCTCACACTGAGCCTGGTTCTGCTGGAGGTTTCTTCCTGTTAAAGGGAGTTTTTTCCTCTCCACTGTCACTACATGCATGCTCAGTATGAGGGATTGCTGCAAAGTCAACGCCAGTGACTGTCCACTGTCTCTACATGCTCATCCAGGAGGAGTGAATGCTGCAACTCACTGACTGGATGCAATCTGCTGGGTTTCCTTAGATAGACAAACTTTTTATCTAATTTGAATAAATAACAGAATCTGACTGCACTGTTCAATGATTTGGATTAATTGTAATGCATGTACCTGACTTTTGTGAAGTGCCTTGAGACGACATGTGTTGTGAATTGGCGCTATATAAATAAACTGAATTGAATTGAATTGAATTGCAGGACTTGTATATGTCATTCCCGAGACGAATTGACGCTGAAGGAGGCCCTACACCATACTAATAAATTATTGTGGTCTAAAACCAGGTGTTTCAGTTTCATTGTCCAACCCCTGTATATATATACAGACACATTGACTGTTGATACCTGAGCAGTTTACAGAAACAGCATGACATGGACCGTATCACTGCGATATGTTGGCTAGCCCGCCATATTGGAAGTCTGCCTTACAAATCAATGAAACCAGATGCAAAACAAGTGGATTTTCTGAAAAAACCACGACGGATGTTAAAATTTAACTTCATGTTTTAGATGGCCCCACGCCCATTGAAATATTTACAGATGCATTTGAACCAAGTAAATGCTGATTTCATGAATACCAAATGGGGTCATAGCTGTTTAATAGAATGTGTCCTGACATGACATTTCGGTGTTTGAAGCTACACCACAGGGCTGTTAAACAAAACCAGGATAGTTGATTAAGCCTGTATTTGCCGAATATCCTTACATAATTAAGCCTGGACTTCGGTTTCAGTTTCCGTCAATCAATCTATGAGTAGTTTTATCTTTCACTATCTTGCAAACTGTAATAACTTTATCAAAATTAAATTTAGCCTTTTATCACAGTGTTTTTAGTGAGCTGTTGCTTTGTTTGCCTTTTTTTAATTGTCTGTGTGTTAATTTATATGCTTTTGACCTTTGGATGAATACAGTTTTTACTTCGGACTGCGGTTACATACAAGTAACCTTAGAGCATTTAGTGATGTGTTCTTCAAAGTTTATATAGCTTTTTTATTTTTTGCTATATTTTAGCTGTTCCATCACATGCAAACCAGATATTGTATAAATAAGGCACTTTTGCTATTTATTGTCTGTGCCACCTATTAAATAAGTTTAGTTTTTTCAAATTGTACAACCCAACATTGTCATCTTAAGTGCTAGAAATTAATGTATTTAAAAAAAAAAATAAAACAAGGAACAGGGAAGTGAGCCTCACGTGCATTTGAATATTATATATTATATACACAGCCACAAAAAGCATTTTATAATTACTCACGTTTTGATTGTCTGCTTTTCTATAAAATTCACAAGAACAAATAAAAATTTTTACATGCAGTTATGCTGCCATTAACAGTTTTTAAGTCTATTGATTGTCTTTTTCCCATTTTAACATAAGTTGTCTCTCATTTGAAATGATATAATTATTGGTTTACTCCATGACAGGAACAGTTAAAATGGGGCTTCCTGCATCAACTTCTTTGCAAATTGACCCAGGTCATGCAGAGACAACCTCTAGATGTGGACTATCTTCGGTTTGTTGTAAACCACAAGATCCTTCTCTTTAGATCACTTATAATTCATATCCAGATGCCTCATGACGTAGTTCATGGACTTACTGTGCTGGCAGCACTTGTTAATGAGGAAAATGCACAGGATTTCAACCCTTCCCAGCTACCACCATCACAGGATGAACTTGGGCAGCCAAAGTATGTGGTACCTTCTCAGCAACTTCAGACTTTTACAGAGATGTCCTTTTCAGTGTCAAAAATTGCAGCCATTCTGGGTATATCTCCAAGGACAGTGAAACGGTGTCTGCATGACTATGGGATGTTAATAAAGCAGTGTTATAGCCAACTGACTGATGAAGAGCTGGACACTTTGGTCAGGTCCATTAAAGCGAAAACTTCTAATATTGGGTACCGGATGACAAAAGGGATTCTCCAATCCATGGGCCATTGTGTACAGTGGAACAGAGTTTCACCATCAGTGCATCATGTCGACTCTGTTGGTGTGGTCAAAAGAATGGCAGGACTTGGTTGTGTTGCCAGAAGAACTTATTCAGTGCCAGGTCCTCTTCACTTGGTTCACATAGACACTAACCATAAACTCATAAGGTATAGTAAACTTTTCTTGTCAACATGTTGTTAATCATGCAATACATGATGTTTAAAGTAATATTCTTTATAACCTTTTTAAAATCAATTATCCTTTCTTGTGGTTTATTGTTTTCTCTTTACAGATATGGTCTGGTGATATTTGGAGGAATAGATGGCTATTCAAGAAAAGTACGTTTTTCCTTTTTACTGACAGCTTATACATATTTAGTGAGGGCCTACTACACAGGTCAGACATTTATCTTAGACTATACGTGTGTAGTGTTACATATTTCCTATTACGGGTTTTCTTATTTACTTTAGTGCATTTCTCAGAATAGAATACAAATTCTCAAAACTACTTGTCCAAACTTCAAATCATTTTGTCACTATAGTTGTCCTGCACACTTATGCAGGAAATAGTTTTTTTTTTCTTTGCACTCTGTAGAGTTTTCTTCCTGTTTGTATCAAAACAACATCAACTGTCAACAAATTACAGTAAAAGCATAACTGTAAAACTTTCCAAGTCTCTTGCCATTGATCGCTTTACAATACTTGTCATAGAAACTTCAGCCATGGTTTACAACACAACATCCCTCTAGAGTCACTGTTATATTGACAACATGACGCAGTTTGACTGTCTTATCCATACACAATGAAACAAGGACTTCTCATTCTGAGGCTCTGACATGTTCATTGACACAGATATTTACTTTTTCAAGATGAACTACGGATTTTGAGAAAGAGACAGGATTTTGCAGTTAATCCATGGTGTTTTGCTGTTTGTACGAATTGTTTTGAGAAATTAACTTACTGTTTTGCAAATGTCAACGATGAATCAAGAAATGCACCAAAGTCGTAGATAAAACCTTCAAAATATATACATGAGTAACAAACGCAGTTTGCAGGTCAGAATATCTTTCATCATTTTAAAAAATACCAAGTGTTTCGTGGGGGGAAAATATTATCACTACAAATATTGAAAACTTACAGGACTTTATCTAACTGTCATTCATCAAGCTTTTTAAGACAGTTTTTGCTCTTTCAATGTGAGAAAAGACAAAAAGGTGGATGCCTCTTAAATGGACAGATATTCTGGTTTAATTTCTTTCAGATGTACCTAACCAGGCACATTTCTAATTTCTACTGTTGTATCGATACTCTTGTTAGTCTGCATTCATATAACATATTTCAATTCTAATTTCTGTTCTGCAGATAATGTACTTGGGTGCTGCAGCCAACAACAAAGCCTCCACTGCTCTTGGTTTTTTAGGAGCGGGCGGTCTGATCACTGAGTTAAAACAATCAAACAGAACTCAGAAATATTCTCTCTCAAACAGCCCTCACGGGAGGGAACTTTTATTCATCAAAAAGCGCACAAAAACATCTTCACAGTAATTTTCAGAAGTCGCCCTGCCCTCAGTTCCTACAGGGCGGTTTTTATACAGATACTCAACATTGGTGTGTATTGGGTCCTGATGACCAATTGAAATCATTCATTTAGGTAATACATCTGGCATCCACAACATTGCTGTCTCTCTGGCTACATCTGGAAAACATCAGATTGGCGTACGTGACTGTTTTACAATAACAATTTTATCACTTATCTGGATGCAAACCCTCAGGTCAAATTGACCTGGCAGGACTTTAGGGATATCAAAACTTTCCCAGCTGAAACACAATGCAAGCTCTTATCATTCCTTATTTCTGTGGTCAACTGGACTGCTGAATTGATGTCACGCTGACCTGGGAAGGGTCAAGATTTCCTGTAATAACAACTCATTAGTCTTTCTTCTCGCCAAGAACGTTTCAATTCAATTCAATTCAGTTTATTTATATAGCGCCAATTCACAACACATGTCGTCTCAAGGCACTTCACAAAAGTCAGGTACATACATTCCAATTAATCTTAATCATTGAACAGTGCAGTCAGATTCTGTTATTTATTCAAATTGGATAAAAAGTTTTTCTATCTAAGGAAACCCAGCAGATTGCATCCAGTCAGTGACTTGCAGCATTCACTCCTCCCGGATGAGCATGTAGAGACAGTGGACAGTCACTGCCGTTGACTTTGCAGCAATCCCTCATACTGAGCATGCATGTAGCAACAGTGGAGAGGAGAAACTCCCTTTTAACAGGAAGAAACCTCCAGCAGAACCAGGCTCAGTGTGAGCGGCCATCTGCCACGACCGACTGGGGGTTAGAGAAAACAGAGCAGAGACACAAAGAGAACAAAGAAGCACTGATCCAGGAGTACTTTCTTTGGGAAGTACTCCGGGATCGTGCGACGACTCATAAACCCCAATCTCCTTCCTGCTATTCAGAATCTTCTGACACTTCAACGCATACAAGCAGATGACTTCAGAGTGAAACTGATTGCAGAGACGGTTTTATATGAACTGAAATTGGTGCAAGGCTTCCATAGTGCAATCACGGATATGTACGATAAGATGAGCGGTAACGATTGTCTCAAGCAACTCGTTTCTACTGGTATACATATATATATATTAATATATATATATATATATATATATACACACAGGGGTTGGACAATGAAACTGAAACACCTGGTTTTAGACCACAATAATTTATTAGTATGGTGTAGGGCCTCCTTCAGCGTCAATTCGTCTCGGGAATGACATATACAAGTCCTGCAATTCAATTCAATTCAATTCAGTTTATTTATATAGCGCCAATTCACAACACGTCGTCTCAAGGCACTTCACAAAAGTCAGGTACATACATTCCAATTAATCTTAATCATTGAACAGTGCAGTCAGATTCTGTTATTTATTCAAATTGGATAAAAAGTTTTTCTATCTAAGGAAACCCAGCAGATTGCATCCAGTCAGTGACTTGCAGCATTCACTCCTCCCGGATGAGCATGTAGAGACAGTGGACAGTCACTGCCGTTGACTTTGCAGCAATCCCTCATACTGAGCATGCATGTAGCAACAGTGGAGAGGAGAAACTCCCTTTTAACAGGAAGAAACCTCCAGCAGAACCAGGCTCAGTGTGAGCGGCCATCTGCCACGACCGACTGGGGGTTTGAGAGAACAGAGCAGAGACACAAAAAGAACACAGAAGCACTGATCCAGGAGTAATTTCTATGGGAAGGAAAGTTAATGGATGTAGCTCCTTTAGTCGTTTCACCTAGGAAGAAGGAACAGATAAACTCTTAGCCAGTTTTCAAGTTTAGAGTCTGAAGAGAGCACATAGAGTTAGTTACAGTAAAAACTCAGTCAGTAGCTATGTCTAGGAGAGAGAAAGGGCTAAACACTGAAAGACAGGGCCATGTGGATCATCGGTAGAGGGTGAGCATTAAGTTGTTGCCAGCAGAAGCTTGGAGGATGTCCCCCTCCAAAAAGGTGTTACAGGTAGACACAGAGTCAGGCCAGGTGTAGCTTCTAGGAAGAGAAAAGAGAGAGAACAAAGTTAAAAGCTGAAATAACAGCAAATAATACAAAATTGAAGAGTAGTGTGAGAAAGTAGCGAAGAGGGTGAAAGTGGTCATTATGTCCTCCAGCAGCCTAAGCCTATAGCAGCATAACTACATAGATAGTTCAGGATAAACTAAGCCACTCTAACTATAAGCTTTTTTTTCCTAATGTAATCTGTTTTTTCAGACAGACAGCTTGCATGTCTCCACTCAGAGTGAACTTATTATACTCGTTTTATTATGGTAAAAACAATAATAACACTTTAGCTTTAAGCCTCAACAGTTTCTTCCTGGAGTCTACACAAAAGTATGGCTTTCCGTTAAGGTGAGATCGCTATGCAAAAATTCCTTTTCATGGCATTTCATGGCATTACAGAGCTTTGCAGTAAGGGTCATACAATGGTCCTCTACCAGGCAGTTGCATATTTCACCTCTTTGATTACATAACATATAAACACACTGCTCATTTGAAAATAGATAACTCATTTCTATTCAAATACTGTACAAGGTTGTTTTGGCAACTCCTTACATTTGGGTGCATGCAAGTGTTAACTTTCTTCCTCTAAAATATTGCAATTGTGGCTGTGAAATGGCACATAGGGTTAACTTTGTTCAGAATATATTTGCAAACCTTACAAATTATAAAATTCCCATAGGACAACCGTTGAATCCTTTGATTGTGGAAGACAAATGTTTACTTGTCTGGAACCATTGCAACCACAAATGTTCATTATGTTGTGGTAGTTTGCATATTGTTCACTGTATGGCTTACTGGCATAGAGATTTTAATGAAATTATTGGTTAGTTCAACATGAACCAGCAGTCTTTGTGCTTTAAACAGTTAGATTACAAAATACTCATGAACTACTCCAATATTAACACAAGAAAATCATTAGTAAATTTTCATATGCCATCAAAGAAGTTTGTTTTTCTCAGAAATACAAAAAAAAGTTGTATGTACATACATTGTATCTATGTCCCTCTATACTGATAGTTTGTTTACATTTCAGAGTCCGAGGAGACCATGGAGTCGAAAATGTTGGCATTGCAAGATGCATGTTTACTGTCAGGGGCTGTGGAAAAGGAAGTTTCCTATCAGGGAAAAGTGTTCACAACCAAAGGTATTTTAATCTTTCACATTGTGCATTTCCTGATAAAATTTTTTACTCATCCTATGCATGCGTCTCTTCCACAGAGTGGAGCGCTTGTGGCGTGACATCTGGATGTGTGTTTCAAGTGTTTACTATGAAACCCTTCACAGCCTAGAAGAGGAAAGACGTCTAGATCCTTGTGACCACATCCAGATGTTTTGTGCTCAATATGTTTTTCTTCCACATCTGCAAGCATATTGAGATGCTTTCAAGTCTGGCTGGGATAACCATCCTTTAAGGACAGAGCAAAATCTCTCTCCACAACAGCTTTGGACAGCAGGACCTCTCCAGAAACCAGTTGCTGCTCCCGAACAAGCAGAGGTACAAAAAAGCAACGTTACCTTTAAGCAGATATATTCTTCATATCAAGATAAACGATTTGCGGAGTTAATTACCTAGTACAGTTAAATGTTATACTTTCACAATCTACATACTGAGATCACATAAGTCACAATGACCATTACATTTCTGATTTAATTGTAGTCACAGCTTTATCAGTTTATGTTTAAGTCCTTTCCCTTCCAAGTTTTTTTGTATTTATTCCTCCTCACTTCTGATTTGCTCACAGGAGATACAGGATGTGGATGATGACATCACTTTCCATGAGACAGACATGACAGGAATAGTTGTTCCATCAGTGGAATGCCCTGTGTCAGGGCAGAATATCGACAGGCTTCGGGCCACCATTGATTCAAATCAATTCAATTCAATTCAATTCAATTCAATTCATTTCATTTCATTTCATTTCATTTCATTTCATTTCATTTCAATTCAATTCAATTCAATTCAATTCAATTCAGTTCAGTTTATTTATATAGCGCCAAACACATGTTGTCTCAAGGCACTTCACAAAAGTTAGGTACTTACATTACAATTAATCCTAACCATTGAACAGTGCAGTTAGATTCAGTTATTTGTTGAAATTGAATAATAAGTTTTTCTATCTAAGGAAACCCAGCAGATTGCATCGAGTCAGAGACTTGTAGCAGTCACTCCTCCTAGATGAGCATGTAGCGACAGTGGACAGTCACTGGCGTTGACTTTGAAGCAATCCCTCACACTGAGCATGCATGTAGCGACAGTGGAGAGGAAAAACTCCCTTTTAACAGGAAGAAACCTCCAGCAAAACCAGGCTCAGTGTGAGCGGCCATCTGCCACGACCGACTGGGGGTTTGAGAGAACAGAGCAGAGACAGAAAAAGAACACAGAAGCACTGATCCAGGAGTACTTTCTATGGGAAGGAAAGTTAAATGTAGCTCCTTTAGTCATTTCATCTAGAAAGAACAGATAAACTCTGAGCCAGTTTTCAAGGTTAGAGTCTGAAGAGAGCACATATAATTAGTTACACTAAAAGCTCAGTCAGTAGCTATGTCTAGGAGAGAGAAAGGGTTTAACACTGAAAGACAGGACCAAGTGGATCATCGGTAGAGGGTGAGTATTAAGTTGTTGCCAGCAGAAGCTTGGACGATGTCCCCCTCCAAAAAGGTGTCACAGGTAGACACAGAGTCAGGCCAGGTGTAGCTTCTAGGAAGAGAAAAGAGAGAGAACATAAAGTTAAAAGCTGAAATAACAGCAAATAATGCAAAATTTGAGAGTAGTGTGAGAATGAAGCAAAGAGAGTGAAAGTGGTCGTTATTTCCTAAGCATATAGCAGCATAACTACAGAGATCGCTCAGGATAACCTAAGCCACTCTAACTATATGTCTGTTTCACTTGTGGCTAAGTCAGCCACCAGAGTTCCCTTTGCCCTTCCACCCCCCTTTCCTATGGCTTTTCCACCCGCCCTCAACCTCCCCACCTTGCAAGTGCCCAGCCCTACGACTGCCGAGTGAGGAAAGTCAAGGTGCATAATTATAAACCGATGAAGGTATTTTCTACTTTCCTACCTGTTCTTTCCTCCATGTTTGCAGCTTTTGCAGGGAGTCCTATCTGAAGTCCATCTTTGTCTGCCGCTCATCCCTCTTCACCCCCCTCGGGGTTCCAAAATTAATTTTCTGTTTTCTTGCAGCCCCTATCAACATCCTGGCACTCCTCCTTCAATTTCACCCAGACCAGTTATTCACAGATTTTCTCATTACTGGCCTTTCCCAAGGGATTTTCATAGGCGTGCCTCCTTTACCTACCCACAATCTCGTTTGCTCTAACCTCCAATCTGCGCTTAACGAAACTGAGATTGTGGCCCAGCTTCTTCTTAAAGAAGTTTCAAAGGCTTACATGGCAGGACCATTTGAAGCTCAACCCTTGCCTTCTTCCAGAGTTAGCTCCTTGGGAATTGCCACTAGGAAATATTCAGGCAAAAAATGCCTCATTTTTGATCTCTCGGCTCCTCACTCAGGTTCCCAACCCAGCATCAATTCCATCATTCCCAAACCCCCCTTTTCCCTGTGTTATGCTACAGTGGATCACGCAATCAAACTTCTAAAAATCAGCAGTTTGTGGCACCTGGCTCGCCAAGGCAGATATTACCGATGTCTTTAAGGTCATGCCAGTCCACCCCTCTCAGTGGCACCTCTTAGGCGTCAAATGGGACCGTCGTTTTTATTTTGCAGATAAAACCCCCTCCCTCCCAAAGCTCATTCAGCTGTTTCAACAAGTCGCTGTTCCCCTCTCCTCGGAGAACAAGTCAGGCCCGGCCAAAACCTAGAATTCCTCTGCATTTCCCTCGAATCAGAAGCCACGGTCGCTTCTCTGCCCAAGGATAAACTATCACGTATTCATGAAGTTTACCAGTCCTTTGTCTCTTCCTCAGTCATCTCCAAACGCCAACTGCTGTCTTTCCTGGGCCATCTTATCTTCGCGATGCACATCATCCCTCAAGGCCGCTCATTTATCTCCCGTTTGCTAGACCTCGCTAACTCTGTCCCTTTCTTGTCAGATCTTGTTTCTCTGGATGATGGCTTGCGTTCTGACTTAACTTTCTGGTCCAGTCTGCTCAAGGACTGGAACGGAATCTCTGTTTTTTATGGCGACATTGTTAAACTCAAGAATTCGAGAGATTCAGACGAATGTTGCTGGTGTATGGCCCCCCTCCTTTCCTCAGTCTGAATATTCAGCAATCTATGAAATCATTCCCATCACCTTAGCCTGTTGCGATTGGGGCTGCTATTGGAAGAGAAAACGTATCCTTGCTTTATGCGACAACGCAGTCATGGTGGAAGCTATAAATAAAGGCCGTTCCTCCTCAAAGTCTATCATGCCCTACCTCCAACGCATAACTTGGCAAGTGTCACATATAACTTCATCATTTCCATTCGTCACGATCCAGGTTAATCTAACTCAATTGCTGATGCTCTCTCTCGCACCAAATTTCAGGTCTTTCGCAGTCTCTGTCCAGCTACCAACGTTCAGCCTACTCCTATTCCACCCTTCTAAGACCTGAAGCTGGATTAAACCCTACTCTTCATTCTCTGCTCCAATCAGCAAAATATTATTGTAATTCAGGTCTACCGCCCTCCACGTTCAGATCATATTATTTCGCCTGGCAAACCTTCTCTAAATTCTGTCTCGCCATCATACCCCTCTGTATCCAGTCCACATTCAAACAGTCCTGGCCTTCATAACCGTTATTTTGAATGCCGCCGTTTTAAACTCCCATATATCCGGAGCTTACTAGCTGGCATCAATTTCTTCGCAAAACAACACCTGTCTGAACCCGCTCCGCGCCTTTTTTCAAATCACACAATTAAACTCCTCCTTAAAGGTATCTCTAAGCATTCCATCCCTCAGCCCGATTCCCGAAAACCCGTTACACTCCCTATCCTCAAGAATCTCATTACAGCCCTTCTTTTTGGCCCTCTTTCCCCTTACCTAAAATCACTCACTTTCAGTGCTTTTTTCCTAGCCTTCTACGGATTCCTTAGGTTAAGTGAATTTACCTGAATTTAACCCTAACCCTCGCTCACCTGGATGGCCCGTTCTGCCCTTTCCAATCCATGTTTAAATTCGCACTCAAATGTTGCAAACTCAGCCCGCCTAACATGCCCCTCTTTCTTGGCACTAGAGGCCTTTATTTTTTATTTTTCGACAGCAGGTAGACAGGAAAGAAGGCAAAGAGAGAGGGAGACATTCGGCAAAGGTCACCGGATCCGGGCCTTGAACCCAGGACAGCCGCATCGAGGACTATAGCCTCTGCACATGGTCGCGCGCTTAACCCCTACACCACCAACACCGCACCTAATTAAATTCAATTTACCCTCATAGAAAAAGATCACCCTAACTTCATCTCAGTAGGAAGAGTAGTCGTCTTGCAATCAGAAGGTTGTGGGTTCGTTTCCAGCTTCCTCCTGCCATAGGTCGATGTGCCCCTGGGCAAGGCACTTAACCTCAAGTTGCCTACCGATCTGCGTATCAGTGTATGAATGTGTGAGCGTTAGTGAGTGCGATTGGGTGAATGTGGCTCTAGTATAAAGCGCTTTGAGTGGTCTGTATGACTGGAAAAGTTCAGTCCATTTTACCATTTATCTCACTGCTCCTCACTGCTAAGGTCTGCTACCACCAGTATTTGTCAGGCATTAGGCATACATTTCCCTCTCCCTCGTCAGCACTTCATTCTTCCCCTCAGCAGGTGCATTCATCTTATCACTTTCTCTCTCTTTATCTTTCTGATGCTTCTGCAGTCTCATCTATCACTCTCATGCCTTCACGGCATAACGCATTTGTCATCTCGATGCCTTCGTGGCTCGAGTCATCATTTTCATGCCTTTACAAACTCATTCATCCTCCTCGGTGCCTCTGCGGCACGATCTGTCATTCTCATGCCTTTTCAAGCACATTCATCATTCTCACTGCCTCGCACCCAGACAGGCTCGCTATTTTCTTTTATTCCTCACCTGACTCTTTGCACCTCATGTGCTTGAGCGTCACGCTCCTACCCTCCTCTTTCTGTCTAACTCATCCCTTTATCAAGCCTGTCCAGCTCTCTCTTTTCCCTTTCTTCTTGTAAGCCTGTCCTTCTCCCTAGACTCGATTCATTCATTATCCCGCCTGATATTATTTACGTTTAACGGTTCATTTATTTCAGCCTCGGCACGGCCTCAGCCCTTTTGGGGGAAAGACATCTCTAATTCTAATCCTAAATTGTTCATTCAAGCGTATGTCATTCTCAGTGTTCGTGTCTTCCTCTGGGGTCTGAGCACCAAAGAAATAAATATCTGTAAATGAACTTCTCTGATCGCCACCTATGTGTCTTTTCATTGCGAGTCTTTACAGGATTGAAATTAAGTTTTGACAAAAATTCAATCTGGAAGACTCACCCTCTATTCTGTCCAATGACTCCACCATGCATCCCCGCTCCAACCAATCACCATCGAGTCTGCATTTCCTCTTCAGCCAATCACCATCCAACGCTCCGCTTTAAAGAGCTTTACTCACGGACTTCCTCACTCTTCAAGCTGAGCTGCGACCTTCTTCCTCCCCATCTCCACCATCTGGCTTCCTAGCTCCTCCCGTTTCCTCCATCTCCTCAGGCCTCCACTCCACCACCAGTCGGATCCCAAGGGGGAAAGACATCTCTAATTCTAATCCTGAATTGTTCATTCAAGCTCATGTCATTCTCAGCGTTCGTGTCTTCCTCCGGGGTCCAAGCCCCAAAGAAATAAATATCTGTAAATAAACTTCTCTAATCGCCACCTATTTGTCTTCTCAGTCTTTACAGGATTGTAACCTTGTTAAAAAAGGTTTAAAAGCTGCCCACTTTTTTTTTTGAGTAAACAGCTGTGTAAATATAGAAGTGTAACATCAACTGGCCAGTGTGACTGTGTGTGAGTCGATAAGAGTGAGCTAGCAGAGTAGCATGGGGGACACATTACACTGATGGACTTTGACTGCTAGATGCTAAGCTAACGGATGCTAGCTCACTGAATAAACTCTACTGTGAATAAGCTTTAATGTCTGAGAGATAAAGAAATAAGCTCTCATTTGGACCAGGAAATGGTGCTGTACTGCCTTGTTGGCCAGAGCGTATGAAAGTGTGTGTGTGTGTGTGTGTGTGTGTGTGTGTGTGTGTGTGTGAAGTGGAAGAATGACTGTGATATGATAAGTAAATTCCCTAAGTAAGTTCCCTGCTTGGCAAGCATAGGAAACAGGGAGGGAAAGTACTGTATGTTAGCAAGCATTCCAAACAAAGATGCTTTAACAATTCAAAAGATTTCTCAACACGACCGCACATTTAATTGCACTTGGTCTTTAGTGAAGGATGATTCTGTGACTGTTCTTGACTGTTCTTTTATACCTGTGCTTTATCCTTTCTTTTCACATTGACATGCTCAACAAATAAAGTAGAATCTGGAAATGTTTTCTTTATCTATTTGCATTCAAACATAATCATTAATCTGTTTAATTCACACAGCTCCACGCTCCTTTTTCATAGTACTGCAAGTTCAGCTTAAGGTTTAAACGCAGAAAGTCATGGGCAGATTTATTGCATACAGTCTAACCATAAGAAAGAAAAGAAAAGCAACTTATGATAAAGGAGAAAGTAAAAGCAATAAAATATAGTACATGAAGTAAACCTAGGCAGTTTTTGTGCCTGTATCTCTAGCCTACCAACAAACCCAGGTCTGACACCAGGCTCACACAGAGGTCAATAAGACGTACAGAGTAGTGCATAACTGTAAAATGGAAGATACATTCTTTTAATATATTTTTTTACTAATAGAAATCTGGAAACATGTTTGCATCCATCACCCCGAGTCTACTTTGTAGATCAACATAGACCAAGTCTTTGGGGGCATGTCTGTACCAGCTTTGTACTCCCTCAACATATTGTTCAACCAGAGCTGGGGATCTATTCAGCTCCTCCAGTTTATATTGGCCTCATGGCTGCCTCTCTGATTAATGCTCTTCTTGCCTGGCCCGTCAGTTGGGGATGACAGCCATATTTTGGTGTGTTTGCAGTTGTGCTGTACGCTATCTTCAGATGCCGAATTGATCAAAAGTGTGTGAGATGTTCAGAGATTGGGATAACCTAACCCTGTCTTCAACCTTCTCCCTGACCTGTCTGCTTGTGTTCCTTGGTCTTCATGATGCCCTAATGTTCTCTAAACAAACATCTGAGACCTTCAGAAGACAATTGGCTGAACTAGGTTTTTAGGGGTACCAGAGGGCTGAATATAAATGCAGAGCACAATTTTTAGGTATTTGTAAGTAAATGTGACCCATGTATCCTTGTATACAAAAAACGTGACAAAAGGGGAAGAAGTTCAAATGGTATGAATGCTTTTGAAGTCACTGTTTCAAGGGAGAAATGTGCATCCCTATTTAATAAATTAAAATATTGTTGAAAAGTTCATTTGTTTCACTAACTTAGGTCATTAAGTGAAACACATCATATAAATAAACTGCACACTACCGGATGTTTTCAAGCCTTTATTTCTGTTATGAGGATTTTCTGCTTACAGCTTATGAAAATACGGCATTTAAGAACATTACATCACACCAATTAAAAAACATTTTTATTACAGAAATGTGGGCTTTTTGAAAGGTATGTTACATACCTGGTTAAAGGTTATTTTCAAGAAATACTCTTAATCTGACAAACAAGTTTCTGTTAAGAATAAACTTTCTTATTATTACTCATAGATGAGCTTTCACACACACACCATAATGATAAAATATAAACACTAATGTTTTCACTTTTGTTTGGATATGGATAAAAATCCTCAATGACGTATATTATAAGGACAAGTGACCTACAGATTGACATAAAGTTTAGTACACTGGGCTTGATTGTGGAGCAGTCTGTAACCAGGTTGATTAGAATACTGCAGCAACACTTAAAGATTGGACACCTGCAATTACACACCATATCTGATAGACAACAAAATGGTGACACATAGATGTTATCTACTGATAAACACTGAGGGAATGTACATCCGTTGCACAGGGGTACCGGATATAAAACTAGATGTGACATTCTTCTTTCGAGGATGCTTCGTCACTTTGATCACTGGGTGGATCCAGGATGGGAGCCTCAGTGCTGATCTCTGTAACCATTCCTCTGCCATATTTAGATTAAAAGTGTTAAAAGTATAGCACAGTTTTAGAGTCATTCCTTTAAGAGAAAGTGTTGTAAAACATCGTGCTGCTTCAGGGCAAAAGATGTCAGGGAAGCACAGAGGTGTCTAACCGCTTACAGGGTGCGGTAGCTCGGACACCTCATTGGAACACAGTAATTTATTGACTATGACTGTATTTGGGATAACAGAAGTTCCATCGAGATTAGAGAGGGAGATTTAGGTTTGTCAAGAAAACAGTGGACAGTTAATTTTCATCATGTAATGTTTAAACTTTATTTATAGTGCACTTATTAAAACAGCAGAACTTGCATAAAGTCCTAAGTGGACCATTAAAACGATGTCTCGCCCAATAACTGCTGGAAATAAACTCAGAAAGGGTAGTAACAGTTATCTTATTTAATAGCTAAATTAAAGTATATCCAAAAAATTAATGACAATCAACGTGTTCATGTTTTTATCCAGCTGATCCCAAATCAGCCAGGAGTTAGAAGTTGGACTTTTAAAGTTTTCCATTCAAAGCCACTGCGGTCTGGGCCTCGCCTGACTACTCCTTTGCTCCAGTTTTATTACTGGAATTTTTTCACTGAGTTCCCGCCTCAAGAGTTTTATGAGCCTTTGTTCGAGATTTTCGGGCAATCAGCTGCTAGCGGCTAAGAGCACAGCTCACCGTCTACCAGCTGATCACTGCAATCGAGACATCAGCACACCAGGAGGGCTTCTCTTTCCAAGTTAACCCAAATTGCACATTTTGTCCATAAAACTGCTGGTTTGATCTTCATAGACACTCAATGCGCATATATTTTTTCTTCTATTATTATTGTTAGGTAGTCATTTTTATCCCCTTTGTGTAGAGTAGTGCTTGTTAGTTAGATGGAGGTTTTTGGACCAGAATACTGGTATATCAGAATTACTATATGGCTTCAATAAATCTTCACATATATAATTAAGAGAAGCGTTCTTGTTTATTTTGTGCAAGAGTGATTTATCTGTCAAAACAAGGTCGAAGTTCCCCCACCTTCGGTGAAGCGGTTGAATAAACAGTGACATTTTGTGGTTCTGGTTAATAATTTAGCAATTATTAATGATGAATAGCTAATTGTATTTATTAAGAGCTTTGAGCTCACAATCACAACACCAGAGGACATCTCTGATTTCTATTTGTAAGTAATGATTTTGGTTAAGAAATTATTTTCCTGAATTATGATTTTTTATTTTAATTTTTGATAAATATTAATTAATCAATAATCATAATCCTTACACTTTAAAACCAAATGAGTGGTGAGAGGTAAAGTGGTATTTTTCAAAGCATCAAAACTATTAGCAAATCTTATTGCCATTAAATGTTTAAATATAAAACTAGTGTTGACAGAATTATTTAATAGGCACATCAAACAGGATTAGCAAAGATCTGAATACTTCATAATACACGGTTAACAAATTACATTTCAGCTGTAGTATGCATAACACAGAAACAATGTGTAAAACACTTTGGATCAAATTATATGGAAGCCTTAAAAAACATAGTAAAGTGATACAAATGTAGGTAAAATGTTAGTAGACAAATTACAGATTTAGTAATGATTAGTGTTTCAGACATTTCTGCTGAGAAAACTTAGAATAAAAATGATTTATTTCTCTCATGTTCAGTATTAAACTGTTTATGTTTATGAGGCTTTATGTCAAGCAAAAGCCCATGTTATAACTGAGCTTTAGCTCTGATGGAAGCAATGTCACATCTAAACATGTGTAGGAGATCGGTTTCCCTAGTTTAAGATCCCGAACTTGCTGCCATCAAGTGGGGACACCATTAGTCGGGCTGAACCTGGTGAATGGAGAGGTCGCCACTTGTTCCTCCAGATGACTGAGCAGACTCGGGAAACAAACAGGATGCAGGCTACCACCAGTTGTACCACTAACAGGAAAAAAAGAAAAAAATGCATTAAAGCTTAAAATTATGTCAACATAAGGGTATTTTATTTTTTCACTTACCAAGTGCCCTTGAAAAAAAACTATAGGCCTGCAACCTTGTAAAAGCATCTTGAAAAACACCACCAAACGGACTTAAAAGAAAAACTTGAATTGAAAAAGGGAACATAATCTGAGACTGCCCACTTTAAAACAAATTTCTCAAGACCTGATGAGTCAAATTAATTTTTCTAGAAAAAGAGAACAGATGACATTGGTAACTCTGACCCTCGCATATTTTTGTGGTTTATTTGGTAAATTACTGCTGAATTAAAAATATTACGGTTATGCTGTCTGGTTGTTAACCGTCAGCTATAATCATCAGATGTTAATGTTTCACGCATATGATGAGTGGTCATGATACACACAGTTGTGTTAACACTGTAATAATGGAGTTAAACCCAGAGGATAATTCATCCTGTATTTTCGAAAAATCCATGACTATACTTTCTTGGCACACTTTTCCTGCTGGCAGCTCAACCCGAGTGGGGCTGGGTCAGGATTTTCTGTGAAGCAAATAGCTGGGTATAGTTAAAAGATGTGAGAACCAGCAAACCAAAAGTATTTGTTACTTGTGTAATTTGCAAGGAAGTTCTTCTTCCTAAACCTCTGTCAGAACCAGCAGAAACTTTAAGTAATTTTGAGATACTCCAATCAGAATTTTGTGGTCGATTTCTATTGTTTAATTTTTGTAAAGCTATGACAGTGATATTAGCAGATTAATATTTTTCTGTAGGAACTACAATAGGAAAAACTACCACTGCTTAAAAAATATGTTTTTTTTTTATTTTTTAATGTCAGTGCTCATTACCTATATCAGGAGTGGATGCAACATCACACCCTGTGTATCAGAGATCAGTCACTGTAAAACAAAGTTTTTTACTAATGTTTTAAGACCTAGAATTATGGCAACTGACAACTCATTACTAGCAATTGGCATGGATTGTGTGGCCATTATTAATAAAATTATCTATGTGATTTCAAAAAGGCTGTCCAAACTTCTAAAACAAAACGATAAAACAGAAACTTTACTGCACTCTTTTCAGCCTTCCTGTTATCAGCTGAAAGTTTTTCACTCTGTCGCAGCCTAAATAAACCCCAGACATGTATCAGGTCATAGAAAATATAGTTTCCTTTAGAACAGCTTCTTACATGGCAATCATTCCTCAGACTTACTGTAATAACATCAATGGTACTGGCACACATTCTATTTTCCTTGACCACTTTAGTGAATCCTGATTACAGCAGAACAAAACACATCCAGAGTTATACACAATTGCCATCGCAATTATGGCATTATTTCTAAAATTCTCAAACACACCCTTTGTTTTTTCTCTCAAAATAGCTTCCAGATTAGTTGTATTTTACACTTACAGCTTTGCTGATTAGTTTATCCCTTTACCTTTGAGAATTACGGGGCTTGGTTTATTACAACAATTAAACAAGGTTTAACTCACCCATAAACACAGAGTTTGGAGTGGGGTCAGCCGGGTTAAAATGTTTGTAGACGTTTCCAGTCAGAGCCACGATAACTACAGGGTACACTGTCAGAATGTTACGCACCCAGCGGTCCAGCACCCAGCTCTCCAGAATAAACCTGCACACACAGAGGAGAGAGCTGACAATGATCAGAGCTGGTAAACGCACCAAAGCCTAGTGTTAGCTTACTGTAAACTATTAAATCTAATTTTATTTTTTTATTTGAACAGAATCTTCTTAAAAGAATCTTTTAGTAAAAAAACAGGTTAAGGTAAACTGAGGTACTGGGAAAGTCACACCTAAATGGTAAATTGACTGAACTGGCATAGTGCTTACTGCTTTTAAATTCAAGCCACATTCATTCAGGTACACTCAACTGACCATAAATCCATACACTGATCGATAGGGGTCTTGGGGTTAAGCATCTTGTCCAAGGGCACATAAACATGAGGGAAGGAAGATGCAACTGACCCCAAACTTTTTGATTACAAGACTAGGACTCCTAGTCTTGTAATCAAAAACTTTCCCTAAACTACAAACAGACTTGATGAGAAAACTCTTACCATCCCAACAACTCCGCGAAAAGAATGCACAAAGAGGCGGTTGCAGCTGTGCTTTTGTCAACACCCCACAAATGGAGAACCACAGATAAATTGAGCAGAGATGCGATAGAGCTCCATGTGGTGTAAACAGCCAGGCCGTTCTGGACCTAAATTGGCAAAAAAATACCCAATCAAATTCAGACCAGACACAGCAAACTTCTGTGAATGCACACTCACTTGGACCTACGAGTATTCTGAGGCACGCCAGGTCCTTTCTATGGTATGACTGCAACCACAGTCCATAGTAATCTGTGGCAAAGCAAATGAAGAACAAAGCGCTGTAATTGGTAAAGGCTATCAGGATCAACACAACCAGAGCTGCTAGCATCAACCTGTAAGACAACAAGAAAACAAAGAAGAGGTTATGTTAGCAGCTTTTTATGTGACTAGTAGTAATGGTCCAGTTTGCTGCGTTCAGTGTTAGGTAGGGGTCACTACCTAAAACTAAACTCCTACCTAACACTGAGTGTTAGCTAGGAGACACTAAGTGAAGGATTTTCACTTAGTATCGTACTCAAATTCTCATGCTCTGTATGTTTTACATTAAAAGCAATTTTAACTTTAGTGAGTTTTATCTATTATAGCTTATCTGCTGAACTAAAAGCATTGGCCAACTTTACTCAGTGGTTCACCACCATTTCTGACAACAACAGAGGAATTTCTACCATGTTCTAGAGCTGTGAAGATACTACAACCCAGCTACAAGTGTAGTTCTATAAATTGGCATATCATTGAAAAGTTCATTTATTTAAAGATTACTATTCAGAAAGGGAAACTCCTATGATGGAATTATCAGTGATATATTTCAAACCAAACTTTTGATTATACTGGTTTACAGCTAATTAAAATTAGATCACATAGGAATAATAAAAATGATTTTTAATCCAGGTATGTGGGCCTACTAAATGTGTGTACAGTACATGCACAGTATATGCACTTAACGCTTGGTCAGGGCTCCTTTTGAATGACTTGCAGCATGCAGCATGGCATAGAGGAGATCGGTCTGTGACTATGAGGTGTTTAGGTACTTTTTTTTTTTTTTTTTTTTACTTAAAGCAGGTATTGGTACTTTTGGCCATTTGGGCAGGTGCCAAGTCCTGCTGGATAATGAATTCAGAATCTCCTTACAGCTTGTAACCAAAAGGAAGCATGAAGGACTCTAAATGTTCTGGTAGACGGATACACAGACGTTGAACTTTATAAAATAGTTGGTGGACCAACACCAGCAGATGACATAACACCAAGTGATCACTAACTTTGGAAAGTTCACAATGGACTTCAAACATCTTGGATTCTGAGCCTCTATTCCATCTTCCTCGAGACTCTGGTAAAATTCAATGCAAAATGTACTTTTATCTGAAAAGAGTACCTGTTCACCACTGAACCACTGTCTCATTTTTTTGTTTCCTTAGATGTAAACCATAAACATCAAAATTACTAGAAATAAACACTTAAAACACCCTGTCTACTTTTAAGTAGACAGGGTGTTAAGTTTAGGGTCTTAAGTTTAAAACTTGTCTTTTTAATAAAGATTATAGTTAGAGTGGCTTAGGTTAGCCTAATCTATCTCTGTAGTTATGCTGCTATTGGCTTTGGTTGTTGAAGGACATAATAGCCACTTTCCCCCACTCTGCTACATTCTCATACTACTCTCCAATTTTGCATTATTTCCTGTTATTTCAGCTTTTAACTTTATGTTCTCTTCCTGTTTTTTATCTTTCTAGAAGCTACATCTGGCCTAACTCTATGTTCATCTGTGGCACCTTCCTGGAGGGGGACATCGGCTGAGTTGCTTCTGCCAACAATTTAATAATCTCCTTATACAGATGATACACATGGCCCTGTCTTTGAGTGTTTTACCGTGTTCCTCCTAGACATAGCTACTGGCTGAGCTTTTATTGTGACTAACTGTTGGTGCTCTCTTTCATACTCTAAACTAGAAAACCGACTCAGTTTATTTGCTTAGCTGTCTTTCTCTCCAAGATAAGGCCAATGGTCACAGTATTATGTCTAATAGGTGATTTATGTTATTACACCTTGAAAAATAATCCAATTTATCTCTAGAAAACAGTTATTACAGAGACTGTTATTCTTGTTTTCACTAAACATCTAACAAAGTCCCCCTGTTCATAGTTCTGAGAATATTCAGCTTTTAAAAAACACTTCTGACCAAGATTTACGTGAGTATCAAAAAAATATGTTCAGCGTTTAACATCTTTGAAAATGTTTATTCTATATAGTTATTCTGGTAAAATAACTTGATAAGCTTCAACTCGTATATTGCAGTACTATGAATCACAGTTTTCAGGAAAGTTTGAGAATCTCTTGCCCCGTTTCCACTGGCTCAATTTGGCCCTACTAGACTGCACTTGCCTCGTTTCTTGTTTCCATACCGGTACCTACTTTTGTGGCCCCTGCTCCTGAGCAGGTAAGATCGGGGCTGAGTCGGGACTACATGTGACGTGAACAGACTGCTGTTCACTGATTGGCCATTGGACAAAGATAACTTAAAAGGTTTTCACTGAGATAATGCAGGGAAAAGATAATAAAGACCACATTTGCCGGCGCGGGTCAAACCCAAATATAATTTTCCTATTTACAAATATGAACCATGCCCGAAGGCTGAAAGGAAAGAAAAAAGAGACATCAGCTTTCTGAATTACACGCAAGCAGAGCACTGTATTTAATAACATCCTAAACCAGCTGATCACACACAAAATCAGCTGTTCTGATGCACAAACATTTCCCCCAAAACACAAAACCATACCATTATGAAACAGCGATGGTTCGGAAATTTATTGATGGTCCATATGCAAACCAGAGTCTGCAGAAGGAGGGAGCAGGTAGAGAGCAGCTGCTCGTAATCAGACTGCCTAAATTGGATGAAATGGGAGGAAGACCACGCTAAACTGCAGGGCATGAATGTCAAATATCCAACCTAAAACTTCCCCGCGGTCAAAAGTTTGCGTTTTTGCAATTTAACATCCTTGTCCTCGTTATTACTATGGCGGAGACTAAAACTTCTTAATAAAGCCTAAAATTTTAACTTCTTCAGGCAAATTTTAGAGCTTCACCAGTCCAGACAGCAGCATGTCACCTCTCTGCTTCTCCTGCCACACCCCTCCTCACATCAGTATGGCGCGGTATCAGTGCCAAAATGTATTGCACACCCGACAGTGGCTACTTCCTTGTTGAAGGAGGCTTTATCCATTCCCAAGCCAGCTACTAATCTGATTATTGATAGGCCGGCACCGGTAACTGAGCGGCGGGAACCGGCAAATATGAGGAGAGCACTCAACTGCGTTAGCGTTCTATGACGCATTTAGAGTAAGTAAGGAATTAATGGGCTTGAAGATTCATTCATTCATCTTGTATACCGCTTATTCCATAGTAGGTCACAGGGAAGCTGGTGCCCATCTCCAGCAGTCTACGCGTGAGAGGCAGGGTACACCCTGGACAGGTCGCCAATCCATCGCAGGGTAACACAGAGACATACAGGACACACAACTATGCACACTCTCATTTACATCTAAGGTCAATTTAGAGAGACCAATCAACCTAACAGTCATGTTTTTGGACTGTGGGAGGAAGCCTGAGTACCCGGTGAGAACCCATGCATGCACGGGGAGAACATGCTAACTCTATGCAGAAAGACCCCCGCCGGGAATCAAACCCAGGACTTTCTTGCTGCGAGGCAACAGTGCCACGAACTGCGCCATCGGGTTTGAAGGTTTTGACCTATATCAAAAAAGATGGCAAAAACAGAATGGAATTTATGCAGCTTCATAAAACAAATTTCACAAATCTCTCTTCCGCTTCACGGAGGGTTTCTGTCATCCCCTGAGCTCGTCTTAGGTCATCTGCACCCCAGTCAAACTCCGCGCCTGCCATTGTCCCCGGACCAGGTCACACCCTGCACGCAGAGGTTTGCTTAACGCAAGCACTGTATTTTTGGAGCAGGACCAGTTCTAATGTGGTCCAAATGCAAAAAAGGCATTGAAATCGCCCTTTATGGAACTTTCACAAATCAAATAAAGCTTTCACAAATACCAAATTGTGTTTATAAGATTCTGCTATTTGTATAGAACAATCTACTCCAGGTTTGAAGTGTCTAAGTACTGTAGTTTTTGTAGTTGTAGCAGATTATAGAGGCTCAAGGTAATGAAGAATGAGGTGGAATTGCCCTGTTTCATGAATCAGAAGCATCAATAGGAAGCCAACTTCAGCTTCCTGACCGGGCTAGGCATGTTAGTCAGTAGCCTCTCCAATGCTATTGCCAGCTTTTCCAAGGCTAATGCAAGTTAGTACTCTCCTTCTCATTTGCCAGGGCCGGCTGCTCAGTTACCAGTCCCGGGCGGCCTATCATTAATCAGATCAGTAGCTGGCTTCAGGAATGGAGATAGCCTCCTGCAAGAAGGAAGTAGCCATCGCTGGGTGCGTAATAGTATAGTTTGGCATGGATACTGCGCCATACATCAGAACTCCTGAGCCTTTTTCATGCAGTCCTTTTTTAAGTTTGGGCTGGGCTGTGGACCAGATAATTATCTCAGTGGATCATTTTATATATGAAAAAACATGTAGAAGACATATACATATATAGCCGATTGTATATTTTCATATACAATGATACAAACATTAGTATTTAATTTATGTTTTTATTTTCTGCTTAATTATCATTTTAATTTTTTTTTTATCATTTTACGCAGATTACTTTAAAGTGACAATGTAACACAGTAACATTCATAGCAGCACAATGCACTGCACTGACGCCTGGAGGCGGGGCTTCAACTGCCATGACTTCAGCCGTCAGTGGATCTGTGGAAACACAACTGGTACCATACAGAGTAGTGGGAAACTGAGAGGAGCGGAGCCGCGCTGGCTAAAATGAGCCAGTGGAAAAGGGGCATATGTTTCTGTGTATTGCTAATGTAACAAGCAGAAGACATACTCTTTATCCCACAGCACGAGCCACGTCATGTTCAGCAGCATGTTCGACAGCCAGGAAAAATAGAAGACATAGGGTAGCAGACACTGAGCCCAAGACCTATTCAAAGGGAGATCATCATCAGTCCCATTATTTATGTTTAAATGTTCAGTAAAACTGTTCCAATGTTAACTCACCCTCTGAAAACATATGAAGTGATGTAAATGACCATCAGGGTGAGCCAGGTGTAGATAACTCCCCAGATGGAGAAAGTCCAACCAGCTGGAGTGATGTCTGTCTCGTAGCGGGCCGACACATTGCCTGTACTAAAGTGGAAAGGACCTGAAGACAAAAGACAGTCGGTATTAGTGACATCCAGAGTTTTTATTTATAAAATGCAAAATCACAATAAGAAATCTCAAATCCAATAGGCCCAAATTAAGACATCACTAGTTCAATCCAGTTAGAACCATCATACTTATATTTTGGCCGATTACAGATCCCAGTTTGAGATAAACAAAATAAAGTCATAATTTGAAAAAAAATGTTGTCATCTCCAAGTAGGCAAATTATAAGCATCAGGGTATACTGAGGTTTTAAAAAGTTACAGTTTCCAAACTGCTAAAACTTTCTCTCTACAGTTTAAAGTCATTTTAATGAGATGCCAGAAAAAGTATAGCTATTAACAGATGGATGGAACTCTCCATCTGTAAGATTAATAGATTAATGCAGCACTGCCTCTCCTTTAGAAGAAAGGGAAACATGGCTATTTGGATACATTTGCAGTTGTGAAAACACAGTCATGGTATCAAAACTAAAGGAGCGCCACCAGCAAAGGTTGTGCTAGACTTTTTCGGTGACCATCACTGACTGACAGGGTAAAAAAAATCTGGATTTAAAGAAAGATAGATTATTATTTTTACCAGTCACTTAATTTTTTAAGTGATAACAATTAAACATCAATAACATCATAACATTTATTTTTATTCATTTTGAATTATTATTCAGTCCGGACAAGCTGAAGAGAGAATCCAAAAAACACTGACTCTGGTCCCAGTAACTATAAATAAACAAACGATTGCAATGAAAAAATGAAGAGATAACCTGCTGTGACCTGAATCCACAGTCTCACAACTTCATCCTGGTCTGCATGGACCTGAACTGCACAGCCCCTTGTGTGTAATTAAACGTCTCGTGAGGGATTGCTGCAGAGGCCTTTGTCATGAGGTTTGCCCTTTGCCTCGGACAGACAACTTAACATGGATGATGTTCTGGAGGCTGAATCTGTGCTCTGTCGCCACACTAGAGACTTGAATTACAAGCACCACTTCAGCCACAGTTTTGAAATTAGGGAACATTTGTCCAATTGAAGTGTTAAGAAGTCTGCAAGACTCTCCGAATAAAGGGTGAAGGGAGAGATGGATGGACAGACAGACAGACAGATAGATAGATACTAAGTTATTTTAAATCATGGTTAAAGTTGCCTTTGTTCTATTTAAACCATTAACTGTAATATCAAAATGTGGAAAAGTTCAAAAGGCATGAACACTCCTGAAAGGCACTTTCAGGAATGTTCATTTTTGTCTACTCCTTCTCAGCCCTTTCAACTCTGTGGCTAAAGGTCCTGGTTTAAGGAGTTGGCTACTTCCTGTCCTGGCTTTTTAATGTGTTGTTTAATGTGTTTTCTTTTATGATTTCATCATCTAAAGTACTTTGACATGTCTTGTTGTCAAAATGTGCTATACAAATACACTTTGCCTTGCCTTGAAAGAAAGATTCCCATGTAAACAGATAATAATGCAGCTTAAGACTTATGGCTGATCAGAAATGAATCCAGCTGGACCCTCATTAATAATCCAGCAGCAGTCTTCTGAGGTCCAACTGTAGTTGTTTGATAGCCAAAACTTGCTTGGTCAAGTGTTCCACACCTTTAATGTCTTAATCAGCAGAAACAGCACTGTCCCTGCTTTTCCAATTGTATGTGCTGTTTTTCATCCCATAGAATGTACTACTAGCACAGTATTTAACGGTTTATCTGTTTCTCTACTAGACAGTCACCAACGAAAGCACTGCTGCATTGAGTACACTCTGTGTACTCAGTTTTTCTTGAGCACATAAAACACTCCTGATCCAGTGCATGTGTTTTTATAGAATAAAATAGAATAGAAATATCCTTTATTGTCCCACAGGGAAAATTCAGGTGTATCAGCAGCAAGGTGAAAGGCAAATCATAGCATGCACACACACACAAAGGTAACAAATATAAAAACAAAAATAAGAATAAACGACTGCACAGTAAGACTTAACGACTAGACGCAATCTGCAGTTTGCTTAGTTGTGTAACTTTTTGATTTGACTGAATTTGGCTGCAATTTATTATAACTAGGATTGAATTTGGATGTACGTTGAATCTGTCTATATATTGTAAGCTACTTTTATGAGACCCTTATTTTGATCAGTGTAGTCAGACCGGATGTGGCGCGCAGCGCTTTTATTATGAAGACCGGAAGAGTGTGGTATGTCTTTGAGCTCTTGACTGCTGTATGTGAAGTGACGGTGGTGTTAACAAAGTGCCTCTCAACTTCACGGCTGTCATTCCTCCTTCATGTTAAGCTTTCATAACGTCAGTGGTCATCATCATAAGATCCTTGGTTACAATAGGATTTTACTAAACGGATCATTTCGGGATATGAACTGGAGTTGTTTATCTTGTAAAGTGCCTTGAGATGGCATTTGTTGTGAATTGGTGCTACATAAATTAAACTAAATGCCTAAAACTTCGAACGATACCTTTGTCCCCACACTAAAGTGATTAAGAACATCTGTTCCATATTTTTGGATTTTATGCCACACCCTGATCATGGATGATGGAATATTAGCCATTATCTCGCATTCTCACTGCAAAGCGGAAAATAACTAACCTCAGATCCACTTTTACAATCAGTTCTCTCGCAGAAAGTGAGAAAAACGTATGACTGTAGCTATTATTGTGCTTTTAGCATTAGAAACAAACGGTAAATTACAGACTACACATTTTAAACATCGAGTCTTTTTTGGTGTGCAAGCAGCAGTTTGTTTAGTTGAAGCCACTGACACGGCTTTCGATCAGAGACAACCACGGAAACAACTCGTACTTTTGGAAACAGGACATTAGGATGTCAGAAGCTGCCAGGAACACAACCCTTCCTCCCACACTCAATATGTTTTGTAACCATAACGAGTGAAGCTGAAAAATACAACCCCACGTTGTTTAAAACATTGCGTCAGATTCCACACTGGAAAAACGAGGTAAAACATGTCATAAACTGGCTACAACTTTAAGAGTAAAACTCTTTGCATGCATGTAAAAAGAAGGTCGCACCGAGCCGAGTCAGACAGACGAACTTACCTCTGCCCGCTCCAGCTAACGCGTTAACGACAAGAACGGCGACAAAAACCACTGCAGAAAGTATGATCACCAGGATTCTGGGAAGGGTGTTGTCCTTCATGTTTGCTGCTCTGCTGGTGCTGAATGTCCTGCTGCTTCAACGCCCAAGGAAGGCTGGGCAGAAACGAGCTCTATTTATACCAAGATGGCTTCACGAGTTGCACCGAAAACAACCCCACATATGAAGTGAATGGTAATAAAACGCTCACTGAAACTGCCAAGTATTTATGCTGCCATTGGGAACCGCTTTAAAACTTCAAAATTAATTAAAACATCATACATGAATCTGCCTGAATATAGCATGCAACCAAAACATTACGAAAAAAATGATTAAAGAATGTACCAGCATTCATTAAGTAACTATTCCTTAGTAAAGGTTTGGTAACACTTTCGTTGTGTGAGTCAGTGAGGTTTTTTTTATAAAATAGGCTACTTACCGAAAGGGGCGTCACTTAATAGAGCCCTTGCGGAGACACTGTCAGTGTTTCATTGATCTGGTATGTTTTTGCCACTGCACTATTCATCCTGATCCACAGGTGCATCTTGATAGGTTGGAAGATCATCCAAAATTTTACCATTCCTTACCTCGATTTAAAAAGGGAAGCTTAAATAGCTTAAATAGATTTATATATACATCAATTCATCGGATATACAGGGGTAATCACACTTTATGCTATTAACCTAATTTCTGGATAAAGCCGAAGGTCCGGAACAACTAAGAATGAGCAAAAGTCAGTTCTTTAAATTTACCTACAATTTACGAGCAAAACAAATGGCACATAACTATGGAAGCAAATGTGTCCCAATACTTAAATTATAATGGATTAATAGAAATGCTTTTTCATTTTCAAAATAAAGTTGCCTTTTTTGACTCCTCTCTCCTGCTCTCTGTGTCAGATGTTCAGTTACTCCTCTGCCTCCTTTAGTGATAATGGTACGTGTAATAAATGTAGCATTTTTGAGCTTTGGAGGCGAGGGTGTTGGAATTGGAGGCCCGGCTCCCGCGCTGTTGAAAAACCCGCAGATAGCCGAGGCCCCTTAGCCAGCGCGGAGCCACCGAGGGTAGTTCCCCATGGCAGTCCTTCAGCAGAGCCCGCGCAGCCGGGGCCTCAGGCCGGCTGGGTGACAGTACGCAGAAAGCATAGTCCTAGATTCCAGCCCACAGGTCACCACCAACCCGTCTGCGTTTTTAACAGATTTTCCCCTCAGCGACACACCCCCATGAGAAGCCAACTCTGCTAATTGGCAGCTCCATAGTCAGAAACGTGGCACTAGAGACACCAGCGACCATAGACAACTGTCTGCCAGGGCCCAGAACGGGCGACATTAAACCTACCTGAAACTGCTGGCTAAGGATAAGCGTAAAAAAGTAAGATTGTTATTCACGCTGGCGGTAAACACCCCCCGGTTTACGTCAATCGGAGGTCACCAAAGTTAGTGTTGCTTCGGTGTGTAAGTTTGCCAAAAAATGTCGGACTCTGTAATTTTTTCTGGACCCCCCCCCGATCTGACCAGTGACGACATGTTTAGCCGCATGTTGTCATTCAACCACTGGCTGCTAGGTGGTGTCCAGAAAACGATGTGGGCTACATTGATAATTGGCGAACTTTTGGGGAAAACCTTGGG
>JAHHUM010000450.1:142717-152269 GCA_036173005.1 Crenichthys baileyi | reverse complement strand
GGAATAAAAGACAAACTTCTTCAGATCTTTTAAAGGATAATAAAGCTGTACTTTAGGGTTTTCTATCTACACTGAGTGGTCCAGAATAACACCTAGATCCACTTTGGTCCGAACCGTGCTAGTTTGAACTGTTCTGACCGTATTGAGCCGCCGCCTTCTACCTGCAGATGGAAGATCAAACCTCTTCTGTGTCTCTGATCTGCTACTGTGATGATCATAATTAGCTCTGTGGTCCCCACCGTGTCATACTACGATTCCCAGCAGGCCCATGAGTGGGGCGGCGCTGTCCCCCAGAGACCAGCTGATCAAACGGACCCAGAGCTGTCAGATCCTAAGAGTTGTTTTCAGCCCGCCTCTCCTCATTAACATCTCATCCTGATTCCTCAGAGAGTTGCTCTCAGATCAGTGCACTGCTGCCACACAACAACACAGAAGGAACGAACCGGAACCAGAACATCCTGCTTAGTTCTCAAATCAGTTAGAACCACAACCTGATCCTGATCATCTTGCTCTAAAAGAGTTATTCATTGAATTCTTCACCAGGACAGTGCATGTCTACAACAGCACACCTGTACGTAACGATAAACCATAAAACGATAACGATAAAAACAACATATAAAGACTGTTTGGCCATTGCTGTGTAGGAACATCAGCATCGAGGAAGCAATATAACTCGGGTGAAATTTATCGGAAAAGCAGCATGGTTACAACACAAGAGGCAGTAGCAAAGGGTTTAGTAAAAGCATAATGGCAGAAAGAACAACATTGTTACCAACAGTAATTACAATTACAGAAAAGGCCATAAAAGAGTCTCACATAACTGAAACATGATGGCGGCAGCAGGGGTTCAGTGTTGACAGGGCTGGTTACTAATCATCCAACCTTTTAGATATTTACAAAACAGGCTATATGTGTTGATGTTTATTCCTGAGACGCTCTAACAGAGAAAGCTGACTGACTAAAAGCGCTTTTTCTAAGAGGGATAAAACCAGCACCTCTGGACACTCCTCGGGTGATTTTGTGTCTGGATGTTCTGAGACTGACCAAATCACCAAGAGGTGGAGGGGTCATCTCCTGTAGGGGTTTGTGAACTTAGAGATTATCCCAATTCAGAAGACTGGATTTTGATAAAGTGGAACAGTGATCAAATTGCTGTGTGTGTGTGTGTGTGTGTGTGTGTGTGTGTGTGTGTGTGTGGGGTGTGTGTGTGTGTGTGTGTGTGTGTGTGTGTGTGTGTGTGTGTGTGTGTGTGGGGTGTGTGTGTGTGTGTGTGTGTGTGAGGGCAGGAGCCTCAGTGATCAGCAGTAAATCATCCTTACAGTTTTTGTCTTTTCTTCTAAGCTCAACAAACCGCTGCATCTTTCAGGCTGCAGCTGCATCATTTAGCATCCAGGATCAAAGTGTGTGTGTTAGTGTGTGTGGGTGGGGTGTCTTTGGTTTGCTAATAGCTGTTTTTGGCTTCAGGCTAAACTCATCAAGCGATCTCCAGGGACCCTTGGAGTGATGTTTTATCTGCTGCAAACAGATGATGAGTGACAGCTTCCATCAGGAAGCTGCTGCTGTAACTTTAAATGCTACACCTGTCTGTCCACCTGTCTGTCTGCCTGTCTGTCTGTCTGTCTGTCCACCTGTCTGTCTATCTGCCTGTCTGTCTGCCTGTCTGTCCACCTGTCTGTCTGCCTATTTGTCTATCTGTCTGTCCACCTGTCTGCCTATCTGCCTGTCTGTCTGTCCACCCACCTGTCTGCCTGTCTGTCTGTCCACCTGTCTGTCTATCTGTCTGTCTGTCCACCTGTCTGTCTATCTGTCTGCCTGTCTATCTGTCTGTCTGTCTGTCCACCTGTCTGTCTATCTGTCTGCCTATCTGCCTGTCTGTCTGCCTGTCTGTCTGTCCACCTGTCTGTCTGTCTGTGCACCTGTCTGTCTGCCTGTCTGTGCACCTGTCTGTCTGCCTGTCTGTCCACCTGTCTGTCTGCCTGCCTGTCTGTCTGTCTGTCCACCTGTCTATCTGTCTGCCTGTCTATCTGTCTGTCTGTCTGTCTGTCCACCTGTCTGCCTGTCTGTCCGCCTGTCTGTCTGTCTGTCCACCTGTCTGCCTGCCTGCCTGTCTGTCTGTCTGTCTGTCTGTCTGTCCACCTGTCTGTCCGTCTGTCCGCCTGTCTGTCCGCCTGTCTGTCTGTCCACCTGTCTGTCCGCCTGTCTGTCTGTCCGCCTGTCTGTCTGTCTGTCTGTCTGTCCAGCTGTCTGTCTGTCCGCCTGTCTGCCTGTCTGTCTGTCTGTCCAACTGTCTGCCTGTCCACCTGTCTGTCTGTCCGCCTGTCTGCCTGTCCACCTGTCTGTCTGTCCGCCTGTCTGTCCGCCTGTCTGTCTGTCTGTCTGTCTGTCTGTCTGTCTGTCCAACTGTCTGCCTGTCCACCTGTCTGTCTGTCCGCCTGTCTGTCTGTCTGTCCACCTGTCTGTCTGTCCGCCTGTCTGCCTGTCTGTCTGTCTGTCTGTCCAACTGTCTGCCTGTCTGCCTGTCTGTCTGTCTGTCTGCCTGTCTGCCTGTCTGTCTGTCTGTCCGCCTGTCTGTCTGTCTGTCTGTCCAACTGTCTGCCTGTCCAACTGTCTGCCTGTCTGTCCGCCTGTCTGTCTGCCCGCCTGTCTGTCTGCCCGCCTGTCTGTCTGTCCGCCTGTCTGTCTGTCCGCCTGTCTGTCTGCCTGTCTGTCCGCCTGTCTGTCTGTCCGCCTGTCTGTCTGTCTGTCTGTCCGCCTGTCTGCCTGTCCACCTGTCTGCCTGTCTGTCTGTCCGCCTGTCTGTCTGCCTGTCTGTCTGTCTGTCCACCTGTCTGTCTGTCCGCCTGTCTGTCTGTCCAACTGTCTGTCTGTCCACCTGTCTGCCTATCTGCCTGTCTGTCTGTCCACCCACCTGTCTGCCTGTCTGTCTGTCCACCCACCTGTCTGCCTGTCTGTCTGTCCACCTGTCTATCTGTCTGTCTGTCTGTCCACCTGTCTGTCTATCTGTCTGCCTATCTGCCTGTCTGTCCACCTGTCTGTCTGTCTGTGCACCTGTCTGTCTGCCTGTCTGTCCACCTGTCTGTCTGTCTGTCTGTCTGTCTGTCTGTCCACCTGTCTGCCTGTCTGTCCACCTGTCTGTCTGTCTGTCCACCTGTCTGCCTGTCTATCTGTCTGTCTGTCCACCTGTCTGTCTGCCTGCCTGTCTGTCTGTCTGTCCACCTGTCTGTCCACCTGTCTATCTGTCTGCCTGTCTATCTGTCTGTCTGTCCACCTGTCTGTCTGTCTGTCTGTCCACCTGTCTGCCTGTCTGTCCGCCTGTCTGTCTGCCTGCCTGTCTGTCTGTCTGTCCACATGTCTGTCTGCCTGTCTGTCTGTCTGTCTGTCCACCTGTCTGTCCGCCTGTCTGTCTGCCTGTCTGTCTGTCTGTCCACCTGTCTGTCTGTCTGCCTGTCTGCCTGTCTGTCTGTCCAACTGTCTGTCTGTCCACCTGTCTGCCTATCTGCCTGTCTGTCTGTCCACCCACCTGTCTGCCTGTCTGTCTGTCCACCTGTCTGTCTGTCTGTCCACCTGTCTGTCTATCTGTCTGCCTATCTGCCTGTCTGTCTGCCTGTCTGTCTGTCCACCTGTCTGTCTGTCTGTGCACCTGTCTGTCTGCCTGTCTGTCCACCTGTCTGTCTGCCTGCCTGTCTGTCTGTCTGTCTGTCTGTCTGTCTGTCCACCTGTCTATCTGTCTGCCTGTCTATCTGTCTGTCTGTCCACCTGTCTGTCTGCCTGTCTGTCCACCTGTCTGCCTGTCTGTCCGCCTGTCTGTCTGCCTGCCTGTCTGTCTGTCTGTCCACCTGTCTGTCTGCCTGTCTGTCTGTCTGTCCACCTGTCTGTCTGCCTGTCTGTCTGTCTGTCTGTCTGTCTGTCTGTCCACCTGTCTATCTGTCTGCCTGTCTATCTGTCTGTCTGTCCACCTGTCTGTCTGTCTGTCTGTCCACCTGTCTGCCTGTCTGTCTGCCTGTCTGCCTGTCTGTCTGCCTGTCTGTCTGCCTGTCTGTCTGTCTGTCTGTCTGTCTGTCTGTCCGCCTGTCTGTTTGCCTGTCTGTCTGTCTGTCCACCTGTCTGTCTGTCCGCCTGTCTGTCTGTCCAACTGTCTGTCTGTCCACCTGTCTGCCTATCTGCCTGTCTGTCTGTCCACCCACCTGTCTGCCTGTCTGTCTGTCCACCCACCTGTCTGCCTGTCTGTCTGTCCACCTGTCTATCTGTCTATCTGTCTGTCCACCTGTCTGTCTATCTGTCTGCCTATCTGCCTGTCTGTCCACCTGTCTGTCTGTCTGTGCACCTGTCTGTCTGCCTGTCTGTCCACCTGTCTGTCTGCCTGCCTGTCTGTCTGTCTGTCTGTCTGTCTGTCTGTCTGTCTGTCTGTCTGTCCACCTGTCTGCCTGTCTGTCCACCTGTCTGTCTGTCTGTCCACCTGTCTGCCTGTCTATCTGTCTGTCTGTCCACCTGTCTGTCTGCCTGCCTGTCTGTCTGTCTGTCTGTCTGTCTGTCCACCTGTCTGTCCACCTGTCTATCTGTCTGCCTGTCTATCTGTCTGTCTGTCCACCTGTCTGTCTGTCTGTCTGTCCACCTGTCTGCCTGTCTGTCCGCCTGTCTGTCTGCCTGCCTGTCTGTCTGTCTGTCCACATGTCTGTCTGCCTGTCTGTCTGTCTGTCTGTCCACCTGTCTGTCCGCCTGTCTGTCTGCCTGTCTGTCTGTCTGTCCACCTGTCTGTCTGTCTGCCTGTCTGCCTGTCTGTCTGTCCAACTGTCTGTCTGTCCACCTGTCTGCCTATCTGCCTGTCTGTCTGTCCACCCACCTGTCTGCCTGTCTGTCTGTCCACCTGTCTGTCTGTCTGTCTGTCCACCTGTCTGTCTATCTGTCTGCCTATCTGCCTGTCTGTCTGCCTGTCTGTCTGTCCACCTGTCTGTCTGTCTGTGCACCTGTCTGTCTGCCTGTCTGTCCACCTGTCTGTCTGCCTGCCTGTCTGTCTGTCTGTCTGTCCACCTGTCTATCTGTCTGCCTGTCTATCTGTCTGTCTGTCCACCTGTCTGTCTGCCTGTCTGTCCACCTGTCTGCCTGTCTGTCCGCCTGTCTGTCTGCCTGCCTGTCTGTCTGTCTGTCCACCTGTCTGTCTGCCTGTCTGTCTGTCTGTCCACCTGTCTGTCTGCCTGTCTGTCTGTCTGTCTGTCTGTCTGTCTGTCCACCTGTCTATCTGTCTGCCTGTCTATCTGTCTGTCTGTCCACCTGTCTGTCTGTCTGTCTGTCCACCTGTCTGCCTGTCTGTCTGCCTGTCTGCCTGTCTGTCTGCCTGTCTGTCTGCCTGTCTGTCTGTCTGTCTGTCTGTCCACCTGTCTGTCCGCCTGTCTGTTTGCCTGTCTGTCTGTCCGCCTGTCTGTCTGTCTGTCTGTCCGCCTGTCTGCCTGTCTGTCTGTCCAACTCTCTGCCTGTCTGTCTGTCTGTCCGCCTGTCTGCCTGTCCGTCTGTCTGTCTGTCTGTCCAACTGTCTGCCTGTCCACCTGTCTGCCTGTCTGTCCGCCTGTCTGTCTGCCTGTCTGTCTGTCCGCCTGTCTGTCTGTCTGTCTGTCCGCCTGTCTGCCTGTCTGTCTGTCCGCCTGTCTGCCTGTCTGTCTGTCTGTCCGCCTGTCTGTCTGCTCAGCTCTGTATGAAATTATTCTGAATTCATGGAGCTAAACAATCAGCATTGAGCCAGACTGAACCAGAACTTCATCATCTCTGAAAGAGCTTCAGAGGTCTGGTACTATTAGGTCAGAACCAGGAAATGGGTCATCACAGATCTGAAGTGCTGATGGTTGGACCTGATAGAGAAATGATGCAGGGTCAGGTGGGTGTGAATGAAGTTCTTAGATGCTCTTAGATGGGAAACACCTTCAGACCACAGCTGGATCTCTGATGGTTCCGTTACCAAATCCGAATGATTTGGTAACGGAACCTTTTAGAATATTTTGCTCGTATTTTTTGTTTTCCAGCTGTCTCGGTCAGAACCATCAGTTTGTTAGAATCTCTCTTTAGCTCCAGCCCTTTCCCTTGGATAATGTCACATGGTTGTTTGAGCCTTGGCTGCGCTAACAGAACCTTCCAGCATCATGATGTTCTGTTTGCTGTGAAAGGGCTGGGTTTTGGAGGGGATCCCTCAGAGCAGTTTGCAGGTTCTGCAGCTCCAACGGGCTGGGATCATCCCAGAACATGTTGGTAAGAACTGCTAAAGATTGTCAGTTTGGCCCGTCTGACCTGCAGCTGATCAGAGATGCTCTGCTCTGTTGGCAGTGATGCTGGAGGCTCCGGATGATGTTCTGCTGCAGAGGAGCCGAGGAAAGCTCATTGACCCTATTACTGGAGGTAAGTACGGCTCAGTCGGTCCGGTCTAGCCCAGGTCTGTGAATCTGGCTCAGCCTGAGAGGTCAAGTCCATCTCAGTCTGTTCTGTGGAGGTGGTTCGGTCTGTCTCTGTGGGTCCAGCAGGGGCCTGTAAGTCAGGTCCGGCTTGGTCTTGTCACAGTACAACAAAACCTGCTCATCACCACTTCCTGTCCTCAGATGTCTATCATCAGATCTTCGTCCGGCCAAACGACGAGACCATCACTCGGCGCCTGGAGTGGGGGCAGGGCCTGTCAGAGGAGCAGCTATTGGCTGAGCTGCAATGTTACCGCTGTGAGGTCACAGGTCTGAGATCAGCCTATCAGCACGTCCTGAAGGTCGTCGATGGAGACCAACCTCCTGCTGACGTCTACCAACAAGGTGGAGCTCCCAATGGAGGTGGAGGGGGATCACATGAGTAGAATAGAATAGAAATATCCTTTATTGACGGGCAGCATGCAGATTCACATAAAGGTAAAATATAATTAGAAGAATAAGAATGAAGAGGAAGGGATGAAAACCACCTGAAGTTATTAAAAATAATAAGAGTTGGATAATTAAAACGAATTGAAAATGTACAAACTGCCAACAGGAAGCTGGCAGGTTAAAGTCATGTGATCTCCTTTTGATCCAATCAGAGTAAACTTCCTCTCAGAGTTCTGAAAGCAGCCGTCTTGACCTAAAAGGAACTTAATCTAGTCCCTGCTGGTTCCTTTAGCACTGACATTCATCCGGACTCGATTTCAAATCAGAACACCAAGAATAGTCCTGGTGGGCCCGCCAGGATCTGGAAAGAGCCACCTGGCCCGGCTGGTGTCTGAAAAGTACAAACTGGTGGACGGTAAAAACACACACACAGATTTGGATTTAGTTCTAACTGGTTCTGAACTGACTGTTGTTCTCATGGCTGGATTTTACTTCAGTGAGCTGCGGTCTCCTGCTGAGGTCTGTGGCAGCTGATGGTTCTGGTGCAGGACCAGAGATCCAACCATACCTGGATGATGGACGTCCAGGTGAGGTCAGCGTGTGAGCTCTGAAGTTCGGTGAACCCAAACAGCTTTAGGTTCTGTTAGATCTGTGCTGCTGTCAGTTAGTCACTGATCCTGGATCAGCAGGGTTCTAATCAGCCTGTCTATGCAGTTCCAGACTCCCTGCTGCTGCAGGTTCTGGAGGACCGTCTGAGCCAAGTGGACTGCTGCTGCAGAGGCTGGATTCTGCACGGCTTCCCCTGCGACCTGCAGCAAGCCAGGAGCTTGCAGAAGTCCCAGTACCAGCCCAACAGGTGCAGAACCAGAACCCTGTTTACAATATCTACACAACCAGAACCAGGTACAGTTCTGCAGTGTTTATGCTGCTCCAACTGCTGCAGAACTGGTCTGGTCTTACTTTTGGATCCAGTTCTAGTTCTGTTTGTTAATCTGGACCAAACCTGAGAAGTTCTGAATAATTTGTGAACAAATAAAAATCTCCTAAATCTTGACGAGCACTAAGATTTCATATGGACCAGAAGAAATGACAGAACCATTAGTTCTTAACTGGGTCCGTTAGTTGCTGCACCTGAATGTTCTCCTCCTCCTGCTCCTGCACTTCCTGCTTCACCTCCTTCTCTATCTACCCCTCCTCCTCTTTTTCCTCCTTATTCACCTACTCCTCCACCTTTACTCTACTTCCTCCTCCTCCACCTACTGTTTCTCCACCTCGTCCTCAGGGTTTTCTTCTTGGAGGCGACGGATGAAGTGTGTTTGGAGAGACTCTCTCTGAGAGCAACAGATCCGGTCAGTGGCCAGAGGTCAGTGCTCCGGTTTAACCAGTAAAGAAACTTTCCCAGGACGTGTACGTACAGGCAGACAGCTTTATTTGCTCCTGCAGGTACCACTCTGTGACCCGACCGGCTCCGAACATTGAGATCCAGACCAGACTTCAAACGGCTCCAGAAGATGGCACCGAGACGGTAACACGAAGGCTGAAACAGTTCAGGATCCGTTCTGCAGCCATGATGGTAGGCACACAGACCTGTAACCATGGAAACTAATTTTATTCACTGACCGGAGACTTTATTTATGAGTCAAATGTAACAATAGATTTCATCAGTGAAATGAGAGTTCTGTCCTTATTTCTGTGATCTGACTGATTGGAACCAGAACATAAAAACTGAGGTCTGTGCGTCTCTGATCAGTCCGTGTATCCAGATGCTGTTCATCTTGACGCTGACCTGGACCCTCGCTCTGTGATCGAGGCTCTGGAAAGCCGACTCTACACCAACTAAAACCTGGGCTCACCTGGACTCATCTGGACCCACCTGGATTCATCTGGACTTATGTGGATTCATCTGGACTCACCTGGATTTATCTGGACCCACCTGGACTCACCAGGGCAGAAAGAAGGCTCTTCACTTCATGTTAAAAGTTGTTTGTTTTGGAATAAAACCCTTTGTTGTTCATTGTTGAGTTTTGGTCCCGGTTCCATTGGTTTGTTTTCTTTGTTCAGTCTGACCCGCAGGATGAGGAACCGGACCATAATTTAAGCTTTAAACAAACTGAAAATTTGTAAAAATATAAGTTGCATCAAAAGTTCAATATAAATACCATAGCAATGAGGATCAGAAACTTCTGGTGGCCTTATGGGTCAATGGTTCTGTATCTGCAGTGTGTCCTGTAGGAGATCTGACAGATTAAACAGCACTTTCAGGTCCAGTTTCTACAGAACCATTCAGAGGTGAAATCTGTTGGTAGTGAATGAGTGTGGGTGTGTCTCTCTCCATTCTGGGCTCTGATTGGTCAGAACGGTGTACGTCCTACAGCAGTAGGAGACACACTGGCTGGAAGGAGACAGAAACATCTAGGATTGGATGGAGAACCTGGACATGTGGGGATGAAGCTGGAAAAACTGGAAAAGGAATCAGAATAACTGGGTCGAGTCCAACTTCCTGTGATCAGGTCAAACTTTGAATGATGGTTCTGATAGAAAGCATGGCTGAGACATGGTGTGAGGGTCCATGGTAGTCTGTCTGGTGCTGCTCTGAGATTGACTGGAAACATGTCCTGGGTGGACCCTGCCTCACCCTGCAAGCTGGGATGGATGGATGAATGGATTGAAAGATGGATGGATGGATGGATTGAAAGATGGATGGATGGATGGAAGATGGATGGATTGA